>JAHKKF010513785.1:0-10721 GCA_019740295.1 Labeo calbasu
CCAAAATTAATGTTTAATGGTAAACACATTGAAAATTAGCGGACAGGCTGTTAATTCATAAAGTGATCAGCTGTCTTCACACAAAATGTATTAGATGCGCATTAAATACAGCATATTGAAACCTCTATTGATATCCATTACAAAAAAGACTGTTTTTCAAAAGTTCACTTTGAGAATGAACAAAGTGGTGTTTGAAAAACTATGCGAACTGGAAAGAGAAAGGAAGATCTATATTATTATATTTCATATGAAGCATAGACTTTATTAAAAAAACATTAGATGAAAATATATTCAATCAAAGTTAGCTAAAAATAAAAATAACCTTCAAGCCTGGACAGCTTGTAATTTTTCATACAGTTACATAATGTGAATGTATATAGAGATAATTGCATGAAATAGAAAGGGAAGGAAAGTGAAGCGGTGTTTCATAAATGCATAAAAGCTTTTGTACTTTAAAAGTTTCACATATTCTGGGAGTCATGCTGGAACATTAATGGCAAGCAATCAGTAACACATGCAATTTCACAAGAGGGTGAAATCAGTTGTAAAACTAACAGAAAGCCATTATAAACCAGTCCATGTTCACTTTTGATTTTAGCTGCATTAAAGACATTAAAATTCATGAATGCAGTTTTATTTTCTGTGTTGATGCATTTCTTTGGCATGGTGTTTGTTGTAGTGATGTGTGCTGCCCGACTCGTTTAAACCCAACAGAACCCATTCCTCATCCTCGTGGTGTTGCTGATAGCCAGTGGTCTGTTCATGTTCACTCTGAAGTCCACTCAGTTTAATCTGGAGGGTTTCATCATGGTCCTACTGGCCTCTTTTATCAGAGGGATCCGCTGGACTCTCACTCAAGTGCTCATGCAGAAAGCAGAGCTTGGTAAGTGAAGATGTTACGACCTGTATTCGGTCTATATGGTTAAGTAGTGCATTCTTGTGACTCTTGTGTCATTTTCTTTTCCACACAGGCCTTCAGAACCCCATAGACACTATGTATCATCTACAGCCTCTCATGTTCCTGGGCCTCTTTCCTCTGTTTCTTTTTAATGAGGGTCAGTCAGATAGCAGTTTTTTGATGATTTTATTAAAGGGAGAGTTCACCCCAAAATGGAAATTCGGTCATTAATTATCGGTGAGAAATATCTTAATTTGTGTTATGAAAAGGAACAAAGGTCTTACGGGTGTGGAATGACATGAGGGGGAGTAATTAATGACAGAATATTCATATTTGGGTGTACTATCCCTTTAAGTATCTTTTTTTTTTTTTTTTTACTAATACTTGTCATGAAAATCACAATGGACTAAATCTTAATAGTCCGATAATACATTTTATTTACGTAATGCAAAATATGTTTCTTGCTTACCAGTGCCATTGCAGTCCTTACTGAACCTGTTGCTTGTTTCTTCATCATGTGATTCCTGTGCAGGGCTGAGTGTGAGTACCACAGAGAAGCTCTTCAGGGTCAGCGAGCTTTCCCACCTTCTCTACTCACTGGTGACGCTGTCTGTGGGTGGTATGCTGGCATTTGGTCTGGGCTTCTCAGAGTTCCTGCTGGTGTCTCGCACGTCCAGTCTCACGCTATCTATTGCAGGCATTTTTAAGGTCAGAATACTATCTATCTATCTGTCTGTCTATCTATCTATCTATCTGTCTGTCTGTCTGTCTGTCTGTCTGTCTGTCTGTCTTTGTTGCTTTCACATACTTGTGAGTAGGGCTGCCCTCGACTAAAGATTTTTCTGGTCAAGTAGAAGTCGTTCATTTTAAGCATTAGTCGACTATTAGTCGCACATTTATTGCTAAACCATTTAAATTATAATAATGAGCCTTTTATTGCACACAAAGACTAATAAACATTTAAGCACATACTAGAGTTGTCAAAAGGTACCGTGTTCTGTACTTTCAGTACTGAAATTTTAAAAACGTCCATTTCCCGCACACATTTGAGCGCTGTTGAGACGATTTTTAAAGACTGCTGATTGGCCATAATGTTCACACGCTCAAATGTGAGCTGGAAATGGACGTTTTTAAAATTTCAGTACCGAAAGTACCAAACCCAGTACCTTTTGTCAACCCTACTACATAAAAAAGCTTGCCACGCACAATGGCAGATATAATAATTATGAATGCGTCAGGGACACAGCAAGGAGGCGGCATTAACTTTTTAATAATTTATTGATAAAGTAGTGCTTTATTTGTTTTCGGCTGAAAAGATGAAGTCACGACACTGACTGGTCATCTCCGCAGTAGTGATGCGCCTGTATGCTCGTTTCATACGAATTATATGACCTGAGAATATTTGTTTTCTATTTGAATGAGTTAATTTAAAAGTAGACATTTCATTGTCTATAGATATATTTTTCTGTAAGGCAAGAATACACAAAGTTTTGAAGTGATGCGCTCAAGTTCACAGAGTTCACAGAGATGGTAAAAAGCACATCCTGTTTGCTTTAATTATTTAACAAAAGCACAACGTTTCGTTGTTATTGTGAGTGCACACAAATAAACATAGAGTCTTTACAGTGAGTTTTAGTCGACTAACGATTAGTCGTCTATTGGGCGGCAGCCCTGCTTGTGAGTAATATAAGAAAAGATGCAGAAGCTCTTTGTCTCCTCGTTATTTTGTTTTTCTCCAGTTTAGCTAGGTTTCATTAGCTTCAAACCATGAATTTTCTTCAGAGAATTCTCTCTCTCTCTGTAGGAGGTGTGCACTCTGCTGCTGGCAGTGGAGTTCATGGGGGATAGAATGAGCACAGTCAACTGGTTGGGCTTTGCTGTGTGTCTGTCTGGCATATCACTGCATGTTGGCCTCAAAACATACTATAACAAAGGTAAGACTCATTCCGATTATGCCTGTAAGTGTTTGTAATGCAATACCAAACATATTTACATGGCCCAGTTGATTCACACAGGTGTCTAGGTATAATGTGAAAGGTCTGTCTGTCGTTTTGTTTTGTTTTTTAAATGTAATGTATGCACAGATGAATTGACCTAAAACATGCAATTAGGAAATAGGTAGTCATTTAACAGTAAGTAAAACAGTAAAATAACATGTTTTTATAAATAACATGATCATTTTCTAAAATTATTATTTCTCAGCACATTTTATGAGAGACTTTACAGGGTTAGTTCACCCAAAAATGAAAATTCTATCAATAATTACTCACCCTCATGCTGTTCCAAACTCGTGTTACAAACTGTACCAAGACCTTCATTCATCTTTAGAACACAGAAACATGGACTATTTTAACAATGTCCTTGCTACCTTTCTGGGCCTTGAACGTGGAAGGACCCTTGCTGTCTATGCAGGGTCAGAAAGCTCTCAGATTTCATCAAAACATCTTAATTTGTGTTCTGAAGATGAATGATGGTCTTACGGAGTTGGAATGACATGAGGGTGAGTAATTAATGACAGAATTGTAATTTTTTGGGTGAACTGTCTCTAACATATATCCAATTTTGGACCTCTGTTGGCTTGTGTTCTCGATTGTGTTAAAGTACAGCTTCAATACTGGATTGTATAAAATGAGTACTCATAAATAAACAGCAGGCCCTTAAGAAGAAGAAAATGTGCAAAGCTGTTTTTTAAATCAATAATTGTTTTGACAAGGGATTGCTTTTAATGTGTGTATTTCTGTCTTTTTATAGGAAATGGCCACATGGTAAGACAACTACCAGTCAGAGACAACGCAGACCTTGAGCTTCCACTTCTACAGACAAAAGATGACTATTGTGAAGACACAAATGATGAAGAAGAGCATGAGATTCTTTATTAGTTCGTAAGGACGACATTAATGTCCTAAATAGACTTGTGGAATGTTTTCCCATAAAGGCATATATGAATGGTCACATTGACCACAGGTACTCATCCAGCCCCAGACATGATATGAGCTTATAAAGACATTGAGCAGCTAATGTACTGGGATACATATTTGTTGTTGATCTCTCTTAGACAAAAGAGAAACCTTTGCTCTTGGGAAGACAGGACTCTAAAAGCAACATTTCACTTCAGTCATCATTTACTCACCCTCATGCCACCCCAAACCTCTTATGACTTTTTTTTTTTTATCTTTTGGACCACAAAAGGAATGTCTTCCATAAAATGAGAGTGTAAGGAGATCATGGGCTATCAAGCCCCAAAACAAACAAAAAAAGCTAAAATAATTTATAATTTATCTAGTGTAAAGTCATATGGGTTTTGGAAGACATGTGGGTAAGTAAATTTGACAGAATTGTATTTTATAGGTGAAATATAACTTCAAAAAACTGCTGGTGGCGTCGATTTAAGCACAGGACTAATCTCCAAGTGGCCTTACGCATTTGTTTACATGACAATAAAGAATTTATTTTACTAAATATCAATTTCCCACAATAACTATTTCACTAATTAAGACACAGAATGTGAGTGGATTACTTGTTTGTTTGTTTTTTAATAAAATGAATGAACTTCCACCATGGACTCCTTCTTTTTACCTTTATACAGGGCAGCTTTATGAATGCTGTGTATTTATTTGCTAAGTTTTATATACTTAATTTTCTCTTAGATAGGGAGGCAGATTTCATCATAGCATAATTAGATTTGTGTGAAGTTTTCATGAAGATGCAGGGAAGTCTGTAAATTCTGGAACCTGATTGAGTTCATTGAGTTTGTTTAGAAGATTAATTTCAAAGTTAGGCGGCCAGTTCAGTTTCCAGCAGTCTGAAAATCAAGAGAGAGCACAGCTGTTTTAGAAGATGGTAATGATTTCACTTAGGCCGACAGTTATGTCAGTTTGCTCATTTTTGCACGTCTGATACGTCATATTCATCGGTTGTTGCATGCATCCCAATCAGCCTAAACTATTAAATGGTTCAAAACAAACATTTTATAAAAAGTTTAAAATAAACGTTTATAAAAAAAAATATACATTTTTTCGAACGCTTTAGTTTAAAAATTTGATAGTGTTTTCTTTGCTCATTTACGCATTGATGCAAATGTCGCTTTCAAGTGTTATGTCTCTTTTTTAGTCACTTTTCTGAAAATCTCACAAACTATATCGTCAGACAACTGATTTTTACCCTGACGATTCTGCCATGGCATTTTTGCTTTTTTTTTTTATTAAAACGTTTTCAGAGGTAAATCAACAACTACTATTTTAACAATATTTCAAGTGTGATTTATGAGATTTGTTGTATTGTGAATTTAGTTTTTGTTTTTTGTAAAAGGCAAAAAGTACGGTTTTCAAACTTAAGGATTCATTAGTTTGAATACACATCGAACCAAACACTAGCATAACATCTTAGTTGACAATTCAGTATAAACTTTATTTTTGTCAAAAAATCCCATGTTTCGGTAGTGACAGCACATTTTTGGTAGTGACAGTAATGTTTTGGTAGTGACCACATACAGAAATTCACATACAGAATTTTAACCCACATACTAAAATACTAAAAACTTGCATGACTGTACTAACATTTTGTTTATTTCTCCACATAAAAGATTATGTGTTCCCGTTTGTCACTACCGAAACAATTATGACACGTTTCGTTTGTGACTGTTACAGTAGCGACAATTTTAGGGAATAAAACCCAAAAAAGCAAAGATGTCACTACCGAAATTTCTCCAAATGTTTCGGTCATGACTGTTTCAGTAGTGACATTTTTCATATTTTGAACATATTTACCTCAGCCAATTGACTAAAACATACATTGTTTCGGTAGTGACATGAAAATGCTGGACACATTTTTTTTTTTACATAAAGTTTCATAATTTGCAAAGAAAATATAAAATAAATCGTTTTTTTTTAACTTCATTTTTTAAATCAAAAAGATACTTTAAAACCAAGAATGGAATAAAATTCAAAAACTAGTTCAATATTAGTTTCGTAAGTTGAAATTTAGAGGTTAGGGTTCGGGACAGCCACCTCCAAATTGCAAGTACCCATTAAATGATGATTTTATATAAGTTTACTGATATTTCAAATATCATTGTAGGGTTCAATAGATAATAAAATGATCTTAGTATACATCTAAGATGTACATCTTAAATATGTTTGTTTGTTGTAATTTGCATCAATTGCCTAAAAAGAAGCAAGTGAGTTTCTTGTGTAGGCCCTGTCTCCCAAAACCTGCTGAAAACATTTTGGGCAGCAGTTTCTCTTCTCTCCCGAGCCTGATATACCACCCTGACTGACTATTCTCCGCCTCTATATTACTAGAGGAGGGCACTGCACCCGTATCAGATTTCACACCTAACCCAAACCAAAGTAGAGGCATAAACGGCAGCAAATGGGAAGTGAGTGACCGGGACTCAATGTGTTAACATCTCTTACCTGTGTGGAATGCGCCAGGTACACGCTTCAGCTTCAGGTAAACTACCTTTATTTGAGTCAGATATTATGTGAGTGTGAGTTTGTCACTGCTTTGCTGCAGAAACAGCAGCTGTTGCTGTTTTGAATTATGTTTGTTTGTTTTTTAATTCGCTTTGACTCGCTGTAATTGCGCCTCATGGATATTTACGTATATGACTGAGTTAAGCAATATTTACATAAGTCATGTTGAGGCAAAAATGAGTAAGACAGTCAAGTCTCACCACCTAGTAATACGCAGTTCATCTCATTGCGGACTGTTTCAGTTTTAGGTTTCATAATACGCTTGTGTAGCGGTAATAGCTTTCGACAGCTCACTATAGGTGTGGTGTCACAGCAGATTCAACGATTCGGAGCTTTAAAGTTACTGTTATCATATATTATTTGGCACAAAGCTGTATTCAAACAAGCCAATGCATGTAAATGTCGTCTTATTATGGCCCAGAGCAAAGGGAGGGAGGGGGTCCAATTAAAATAGGTGTCAAATAATTGCACTTCTCACATATAATATTTGTGAGAAGATTTTCTGTTCTCTCCATTGATTTTTGATGTGCACAGGTTGTAATGGGTCAGTTCACATGCGCTACATTCAGATTTTGCAGACATGTCTGGTTATACATATATAACAGGTGTTCAGCTTTCCCTCCCTCCTCTTGTAATAGGGCCTGTAATGACCAGTTTTGTTGCAGCCTTTTTTGTAAGTGTACCATCTCTCTCACTGTCTGTCTTTCTCACTCCCCCTCTTTGTTTTATTTAAAGCTGCGTGACATTATAAGGTTTGGGATACTCTCCTTATGTGGCTTCATCAGAAAACAACAGCTTTATGCTGCCAACGTCCATAACTGCTGTTTATTTTGTTGGTATGTTTGTTTGGAGTGATCCAAAGTTACACTCATTTTCGCCTTGCTTACAGTGACCGTTTTCCCACAGGTCTTTAATTGATACCAGCGCAATCATGACGGCCCACAGCTTTCCTCTCGTCCTCTCAGAGCGAATGACACTCATCCTGGTGACGGTTCTCCTAATGCTGGTTTCTGAAGTCCATTCGCAAGGTTAGATGTTGTCTTTTACCTTTCACCCAAGCTTGAAGCTCTTGTTTTACTAGATATGCACCAACATTAAAATTCTGGATGATGCTGAGAATTATTTTTGTTATGACTGATAACGGAAAACCTAAAATCAAAGATAATCTGAATGTGCACAGTTAAATACTGGTAGATAATTAACTAAACAAAATCTACTACTAGTAATTTTCTATAAGCTTTTTACTCTCTGTTTATTTCTGTATTTTTGCACGTATGTGTCTGCATCCAATGAAAAGGTCAGAATTTGAGAGCCATGGATAATTGCTGGTGTTTCCATAATTAGATGTCCACTTCTCTAACCAAAATGCAAAGCCTGTGCACTTCAAAATAAAAGAAAGGGTCAAGTAGCATTTATGCCCACAAACAAAAAATAGCACTCCACATATAGCTCCCTGTTTGGCACAGAACTGCATTCCTTTTTTTTTATTCGTTTAAAGGTGAAGTGTGTAGCTTTGTAATGTTAAAACCCATTACCCATTGTATACCATTCATTTACATATTACTGGTAGTTTCTTAATGGCACAGAAACTGTACTTTTAACCATTAATGCAGATTATGAAATTATACCTTCTCATAATTGTTATTAAAGTTTACACCCCCCTTTCAGAATCTGCAAAATGTTAATTATTTTACCAAAATAAGAGGGATCATGCAAAATGCAGTTTATAAAAATGACCCTGTTCAAAAGTTTACATCCCCTTGATTCTTAATACTGTGTTGTTACCTGAATGATCCACAGCTGTGTTTTTTTGTTTAGTGATAGTTGTTCACGAGTCCATTGTTTGTCCTGAACAGTTAAACTGCCTGCTGTTCTTCAGAAAAATCCTTCAGGGCCCACAAATTCTTGGTTTTCCAGCATTTTTGTGTATTTGAACCCTTTCCAACAATGACTGTATGATTTTGAGATCCATCTTTTCACACTGAAGACAACTGAAGGACTCATATGCAACTATTACAGAAGTTTCAAACGCTCACTGATGCTTTACAGAATGGAGATGTGTACATTTTTCTTATTTTGCTAAATATCATATTTTCTCATTTAGTACTGCCCTTCAGAGGATACAGAAGATAGATTTAAAAAGTTTTCACCCCTCAGCTCTTAATGCATCATTTTTCCTTCTGAAACATCAGTGAGCGTGTGAACCTTTTGTAATAGCTGCATATGAGTCCTTCAGTTGTCTTCATTATGAAAAGATGGATCTCAAAATCATACAGTCATTGTTGGAAAGGGTTCAAATACACAAAAATGCTGGAAAACCAAGAATTTGTGTGACCTGGAGCAATTTTCTGAACAACAGTGTAATTGTTCAGGACAAAGGATTCATGAACAACTATCACTAAACAAAAACAACAACAACAAAAAAAAGAACAGCTGTGATGATTCAGGTAACAACACAGTATTAAGAATTAAGGGGATGTAAACTTTTGAACTGGATCGTTTTTATAAATTCAGCTATTGTTTTCTCTTGTGGACTGTATGTAAACATCTTGTGAAATATCTTATTCAGGTCAGTACTAAATAAACAATAACATGCATTTTGTATGATCTCTCTTATTTTGGTAAAATAATTAACATTTTGCAGATTCTGAAAGGGGGATGTGAAAACACACAGCTTTTGTTTTGTTTGTGAAATGTCATCTGCATTCCTAAAAGTCCTTCTAATGGGACCAAATTTACAACCCACTTTCTAGAAAATTGTGTTGTAACTCCACAAAACAATGAAAAATCTATAACAGTGCAGAAACACTAACACTTCAAACCTTTTTTAGCCAAATGACATTGATTTATTTCATCTCAATCTGTTTAAATTGTACCTTTCCCCAAGGGAAGGAAATTCTTGGTTAGCAGCATACCAAAAAAAGAGAATAGTCTACAATGCAAACTTACTGCCTGAAGCCATTGTGCAACATTGTGGAATCCCTAGACAACTGCACACAGCCCTTTGTGGATGTTGCTACATTTGGGAAAGAAATTTTGCCTTAAAAATGCTTGGAATAATTTATGTGTCCTCTCTAGGCCTCTTGTTATCTCTGTCATCCCTAGGGGATACATGCTGCGCGTGTGTTTTTGTCTGAGCAGTTGGCCGCACATTTGTTGACTTCTGGGTTGGTGGTGCGGCTGTGTCGGCCAGAATGCTTCCTTTCGCCTCTGATCCACAGCCAGTTATTGCAGAGCAGAGATATTTATTTGTTGCCACACTGTAAAAATCTTACCGCAAGAAGCTATTTCTACTGAATTTCACCCCTAAAAGTACTTTATTTCTGTAATCTAACGCAGTTAATTGTCATAATAATAATATTATTATTAATGATAATGATAATTTTACTTAAAATGTAAATTTGCTTACTAAACAATGGTACCACATGAAGCATATTTTTTATACCTGATGAAACATTTTTTTTAAATATATGAAATCTAGCATTTCATCATTCCCCTGAATTTATAATAATAATAATAATAATAATATAATAATTTTTAATAACAACAGTAATAATATATTACAATATTATAATATTATACTATAATATATTTTGGCTTGAATTAAATCTAATCTGTTAATTTTAATGTATCATCATTTTTATACCTGATAAAACATTTTTTGCAGTGCATGAATCCCAGTATTTCACCGTTCCCTAGATTTATAATAATAATAATAATAAAAAAAAGCCAAATAATTTTTACTTGAATAAAACATGTTAATTTGCCACATGAAGAATAATTTCATACACAATTAAACAGTTTTATAGTGCATGAAATCCACCATTCCCTTTTATAATAATAGTAATGATAATAATAATAATAATAATAGCTATAATAATATTTTTTTACTTGAATTTAACCTGGTAATTTGGATGTTACCACATGAAACATATTTTTCACAACATTTTTACAGTGTGTGAAACCCAGCATTTCACCATTCACTGGCTGTATAATAATAATAATGTAAGCAGTAATACATTTTTATTTTTTACTTAAATTAAACCTGGTAATTTAGATGTTACCACATGAAGCATATTTTTCTTACCTGATAAAACATTTTTTTACAGTGCATGAAACCCAGCATTTCACCATTCCCTGTTTTAGAATAATACTAATACTAATACTAATAATAATGGCAGTAATAATAAATTAAATAATTTTTACTTGAAATAAACCTGTTCATTTAGATGTTATCACATGAAGCATATTTTTCATACTTGATAAAACATTTTTTTAACAATGCATGAAACCCAGCATTTCACCATTCCTTGGCTTTAATAATAATAATAATAATAATAATAATAATA
>JAHKKF010513791.1:0-14355 GCA_019740295.1 Labeo calbasu
TAATCACTGCAGTCAGATTTTACAATCACTGCAGTCATAAGTAATGTTCACTGCAGTCAGATGTTATAATCACTGCAGTCAGAAGTAATGGGCACTGCAGTTAATCTTATAATCACAGCAGTCAGATGTTATCATCTCTGCAGTCAGAAGTAACATTCGCTGTAGTTAGATGCTATAATCTCTGCAGTCAGAAGTAGTGTTCACTGCAGTCAGATGTTATAATCTGGTGGCTATTATGATACCAGAACAGCTGTTGTAACACTTCACTGCATTTCACTGGATTCAATGGAGTATGCAGTGATGGTGTCACAATAGCCACCAGATTATAACATCTGACTGCAGTGAACGCTACTTCTGACATGTTTTATTAGATACTATAGATATGATGTAAATATGATATCGGAATGGCTATTGTGACATTATCACAATCCCGTGGTATCCAGTGAAATGCAGAGATAAAGTGAAATGTGATACCACTGGATTGTGATGATGTCACAGTAGACATTCAGATACCATATTTATATCATACCTACGAAATCTAGTGAAATATAATATCAGAATGGCTGTTGTGACAACATCACTGCATACTCCAGTTAATGAAATGCAGCGATGATGCTACAACAGCTATTCTGATATCATATATCAGTTTATCTCTGCATTTCACTGGATACCACTGGATTGTGATGATGTCACAATAGCCATTTCAATATCATATTTATATCATACCTATGATATCCAGTGAAATATGATATCTGAACGCCTGTTGTGACACCATCCAGTGAATCCAGTGGTATCCAGTGAAATTTAGTGATGATGTTACAAAAACTATTCTGATGCTGCATTCTGAAAATAAAGAGAGATAAAGTGAAAGGTGATATCATAATCACTACAGTCAGAAGTAACAGTTAACTGCAGTCAGATGTTATAATCACTGCAGCCTGATATTATAATCACAGTCAGAAATAACAGTGAGTGCAGTCAGATGTAATAAACACCGCAATCAGTAGTAAGGTTTCTTGCTCAGACTTATTCAAATGCTTGTTCTGATTATTCCCTAGTCTGTTTCTGTATAGTCAAACTGAGTCAGCGGAATACATTGCCAAATTTACTGGTGTTTATTAATAATCAGAGAACTTGTGGTTTCTGTAGAGGTCTGAATATTTTTTTACTTGTTTCATGTGCCTAAAGATATACATCAATTAAAAGTCTGGACGCACTTTCACTGAATGTGCATTTCTTTTGTTCTTAAAACGTTTTTTTATTAAAAAAACTATTGCTTAAATGCTTGAAACCAGGTTTGTAGATAAATTGACTGGTGGTGTAAATCTCCATCATGTAGTCTACAAATGTGCTACTACATGCTTATTCGACAAGCAAATCAGGAGCAAATTCAGAATCCTGCTGATGTGAAACATTCCTGCAAGGCACGTACCACAGATTACTTTTTTTTACCTGTCATTCTTTTTATATGTCATGCTGCTACTCTCTGATTCATATCTAGATCTGTTTGCAGAGCGCAGCACACTTCAGAAGGTCCCCCGACCCCTCTGCAAGCGTGCTGCTCTCTCTGGGTTTTTCCAGCAAAGATTGCTGCTAAACCACAGGTCACATGAGAGCAGGCTGACCTTTAGAGAGGCCCGCTCGGTGTGTCACTCAACTGCTGCTGATGGGAACGCAATGATGAGTGAAAATGGAAATCAATCTGTGTGGTTTGCAGAACATCAGAAGAATCGGGGCCGTTACTGATAAGTGCAGGTTAGAGTTTGACGTAATAATTATGTGCACTTTCAAAAGGAACAATGTCAAAAATGCTCATGTTTGTTTGTCCCTAAAATGCCTCATCTCAAAGTTTAGATGGCTCATAAGAAGCATTTTGAATAAATAAATGCATGTCTAGTGCTCATATTTAGTTCTTTTTAAAGCAATGGTGCAACCAAAAAATGAAATTCCATTATGCATTGTCATATTTCAAACGTGTGCTACTTTCTTCTGTAGAACACAAAAATGAAAGATTTTTGAAAAATTGTCATGCTTCTTCTAATCAAAAAAAGAAAACCCAGGATATTATTTTTTCTCAAGTACACTACTGATCCATAGAAGTACCATAGAAGTTTTTATCAAGCATTTATTAAGATTTATTTGATTCAAAA
Source organism: Labeo calbasu (assembly GCA_019740295.1). Lineage (NCBI taxonomy): Eukaryota > Metazoa > Chordata > Actinopteri > Cypriniformes > Cyprinidae > Labeo > Labeo calbasu. The sequence goes on from JAHKKF010513791.1 coordinate 2,151, forward strand.
TGTAGAAAAAAACAATAATGTTGTGAAATATTATTATAATTTTAAAAAACAGTTTTCTATTTGAATGTATTTTAAAATGTAATTTATTCTTGTGATACAATGCTGAATTTTCAACATCATTACAGCAGTCTTCAGTGTCACATGATTCTGATTAATGATTTGCTGCTTAAGAAACATTTCTTAATATTATTAATGTTGAAAACAGTTGCACAGCTTTTCCATCACTGGAATAAATGACATTTTAAATATATATATTAAATAATATTTAACAAAAATATTTTTTTAGTGTATTTTTTTTAACAAAAAATGCCACCTTTGTGAGAATGAAAGACTAAATAAAAACATTACTGACTCCAGACATTTACCTGGTATAATTTTATCTTGTTTTAAAGATGTTTAGATATTTTTACTGGATGACTAGACAAAATACTGAGTGCAAAATATTTTTGTTTGTGCAACTGTCTTCCATTGTATGCACAGTGTAGCCCTGCCTTGCCGGAAGTATAATTAGAATCCTACTCTTTCGTTCTCTTGTTTGTTCATTCTGTTCTTCTCTGGCCCACCCATCCTATCTCTCTCCTTCTCTTCCTCTGATCTGTCTGTTTGCCATGGCTTTCCCTGGGATATAGGCAGTGGTTTCTGTCCTTTCACTTCAGGCCCCAAATCATATCTGTAGGGCTCGTAGGCGTCACACCGCCGGATCCGCCCGTGTGTAGCCAGACCCTGGTGGCATATTCGGTCAGCCATGCTGGCTCAGCCCGCGCCAGTTGTGGCAGGTGTGGCCTCAGCAGCGTGGTGGAGAGGGAAACTGCAGGCTGCACACCACACTGCCATTATCACATACTGCACCTCGCCACACGCAGCATGCGAGACGGAGATCTATAGAAAATGGTGTTTAAACATCTCAGGGTGATATTTTTCAATCTAAATCCACTAGAGGACTGTTCTCTATGGCAGGGGTTATTTTTCGCCTCACAGGATGCAGATGTGTTAACTGAGCAATGTCTGTCATTGTGGTTTTTATAGTTAAATAAGAGTTTGAAACATCCATGCTGAGAAAGATAGCTTAAATCCAGCCTAAAGTGTTTTGCTGGTCTAAAATAGTTAAGCTGGTCTCCCAGTCTGACCTGCAGCCCTTTAAAATCAGCAAAACAGACCAGCCTAACCAGTTTGGCCAAGCTGGGAGACCGTCGAACCACCTTTTGTGTTTTAAAATCTCAAAAATCTTTTAGGATTTTTAAAAGGAAGATTTTAAAGTCACCATGAAATCAGAATAGACAATTCTAATTTTTTATGGAATATTAAAGTGTTTATTATAAAGGATTTGTGACCCTGGACCACAAAACCAGTCGTAAGTAGCGCGGGTATATTTGTAGCAGTAGCCACATATTATAGATTTTTCTTTTATAACAAAAATCATTAGGATATTAAATAAAGATCATGTTCCATATATTATATTTTGTAAACTTCCTTCTGTAAATATATCAAAACTTAATTTTTGATTAATAATATGCATTGCTGAGAACTTCATTTGGACAACTTTAAAGGCAATTTTCTTAATATTTTGATTTATTCGCACCCTCAGGTTCCAGATTTTCAAATAATTGTATCTCAGCCAAATGTTGTCCTATCCTAACAAACCATACATCAATGGGAAGATTATTTATTCAGCTTTCAGACAATGTGTAAATCTCAGTTTCTGAAAACTGACTCTAATGACTGGTTTTGTGCTCCAGGGTCACATTTATTCATGAATATTCATTTTTACTTTTTATTTTGTTTTAAAAACAAGTACCAGCTTACAGTTTTTCATGTTCAAGAAGCTTTTTGATTTTGATATACATGACATTTAAGTTTTGTTTCATGCCGACCTTTAGGGCAGCTAATAATGTGAAATACTAATAAACAAAGAGTATACAAAATACTTAATTGAATAGTTCATCATTAGCTGGAATTTTTTTATAAAATGCTGAATAAAATATAAATACATATGTGACCCTGGACCACAAAACCAATCTTTTATGCCAAAAATCATTAGGATATTAAGTCCTATCCTAATAAACCATCAACAGAATGCAGCTTATATTTTCAGCTTTCAGATGATGTATAAATCTCAGTTTCAAAAAACTGACCCTTATGACTGGTTTTGTGGTCCAGGGTCACATATATAATCTTAGGTTTTTTTAAACAAACAATAAACATGAACATATACATTTTTATAAATGCTGAATAAAATATAAAAATATTTTATGAATAATATAAAATAGATGTTAATACATATTTAAATGTATAATATATATTACATTTTATATTAAATCTTTTTTTTTTTTTTTTTTTAAAACAAACATTAATAGTGCCTCTAAATATTGAGATACATAGTTGAGTTTACACATAAATGTATATGTAAAAGCAGCTTTNTAATACATATTTAAATGTATAATATATATTACATTTTATATTAAATCTTTTTTTTTTTTTTTTTTAAAACAAACATTAATAGTGCCTCTAAATATTGAGATACATAGTTGAGTTTACACATAAATGTATATGTAAAAGCAGCTTTTTTAAGAAACAGGTCACAGCTTCAAGTACAAATAACGTACTATACAGCCATATTTAATGCATATAATGCATGTCTTGAAACATAAACCATACAGTGATCGCTTGCTGATTTCAGAGCAGGATATTTTTACTACCAAACCGGAGACATGACAGAAGACGTGAGACGGACGGAAAAGGACAGCCCGATGGTGTGTGAAAGAGAGTGAGCGAGATATCAAAAGGGAAAGAGACATAACGTGAAAGCAGAGACACTTCTTTCGGCTTCGCTGGAAGGACAGAAGACAGGCATCATCTGTGTATGAAATTCCATCTCAGGTTTAATATACATTGAGTCTATGAAACTCTGTCCGAGACAGACTACCTCCAGCCAGGCCGCAGTGGTCAGGCCGTGGGCAGGATAACCCTCTCTCTCCCTCTGTTTTAAAATTTGATAAAGATCAATTGTCATTAGTTTCTCATAACTCGGGAAACTGAGCCCAGACTCTGGAAACCTCAGCTTGAGCTCACTATCAGCAGGTCAAAGCCATTAAAACCTCCATGGCGGTTCATATTTATATACCGAAACCTCTGTGTTAATGTGACGTTAATTCTGATGTTAGTTATCTGATATAATATATTTCCATGCAGTCGGAAACTCACTCCAATAGACCATCTTTTTGCGGCTTTTGTGGATTTTAGTTCATGTTTGTAATTTTACTTTTATTTATATATTCAGGTTTTTTTAAAAGCTTGGTTTTCATAATAGTACCTCATAAGAGTACTGCTCATAAATGTGACCCATTAAATAAAACTCTAAAAAAAAATAAATTAATTATAGTGATAATAATGTCATTGGACTTAAAGTAAACAAAATAATAAAGTGTGTTAATACTATTATATTTTAGAATAAAAAGGGAGTATTAAATAAAAATACAATTATTTTATAGTAAACTTAAAAAAATGATAATGTTTACTTTTTTATATGAATTTTCACCATTTTCAAATTTAAATTAGCAAGCTTTTATTTTGGCGGGTTGCCGAAGAGCGTCAGTGAATGACATGTCACGTTTTTGCATTGTGCTTTGAAAACGGCTGCGAATAGGCTAGAATTGTGTTTTCAGTTATACAGTTATAAAGTTTGTCGATCTAAAATAGTAATTGTGCATTAACAGCTGTCAACCATGTCGGTACGCAAATACGTGCTCTGAACTTATTTACACAGTGCATTTTTTTATTTTGGTGAGCATGCGGACCTTCAGACACTTATGTGCAAGCCGGTGTATATTAATATTTTAATCAAGCGTTATTTTTTTATATTTTCAGCTTTCGTTTTAATTCTACTTAACGTTTTAGTTATTTTGTTATGTGCATTTTTATTATTGTTATGTGTCTTTGTTGTTAAAATGCTTTATTTTACTTTCAGTTTTAGTTTTAGTAACAATAGTTTGAGTAGTTTTATTTATTTCATAAGTTTTCTGGTTAAATTCTAATATTTATATTTTGTATTATTAATATTTTTAATATATGTTAGCAATAGCAACATCTGTTTGCTAGGTTGTTTTAAGGTATACATTTTAAATTCCCAGAAAACCATACCAAAAATATTGATGACTTGTCTTTTTCTTGTTATTTCCCCCAATAAAATGGCAAAAATGTACATTTCATGAATTAAATTACTTTACTCATATATCTTTTACCTCCAATTACACAGGAAATCTGCAGACACAGAATTGTTAGATATCAAAGGCATTCAGGAAGCATCTGCGCTGTCTTAAAAAACAACCCGATGACGACATCTTAGCAGACGGGATGTTACACAAACACTGAATACGGACGTGTCTTAATACCTACACTAGGTATGTTGTTTTCCGGTTTGGACAAACACATTTTCATAACAACTTGTACAAGACTAAAAAATACACAGCAGTGATACTTGACCATTTTGACTCCGATTGTCCACAGTGCCAGCTGAAATTATTAGAACAGTAGTATTTTTACCAGCTAAAAATGGTCTTTTGATGTGGTGTGTCAGTAGGAAATATCTGTTTACATTTCCAAACATTAATTTTGCCTTTAATTGTAATAATCCAGTGAGATTTTTGTTTGTACAAGGAGTCTGACAACAGCCAGTGCTCCTCACAGAGATCTGATCTCCAGTGTCTCCAAGATGCTTCAAGAAACCTACCTGCAAAACTATGTGCAAGTGCACCTAGGACAAAAGCGGCTTTAAATGCAAAAGATGGTCACACCTAATGTTGATTTTATTTAGTTAATAGAAGTTAATTGATAAAAACACAATTTTTGACAGCATCCACATTTTACAGCATTTTTACACAAGTGCCTAAAACTTTTAACAGTACTGTAGCTTTGTAGGTAGGTCTCTTGAAGTATCTTGGAGACGTTGCCACAGTTCTTCTGGATTTAGTCTGTCTCAATTGGTTCTGTTTCTTCATGTAATTCCAGACAGACTGGATGAGGATGAGATCAGATCTCTGTGTGGAGCACTGGCTGTTGTCAGACTCCTTGTGCAAGCAAAAATCTCACTGGATTATTACAGTTAATGGCAAAATTAATGTTTGGAAATTTCAATTATTTCCTAATGACACACTACAGCAAAAATTTTGCCTACATCGCTGCAGAAGTACCAACACAGTCTTTGCAAATTGAACATGCAAGGAAGATCAAACACCCTTAACAAAAAAGGTAAAACAGTGATACAGGACGGTTTTGAAGTTGAGGGAGAACATGAGATGGGAGTTTTTCGACATACCCTAACTGTCATGAACCGGAACAAAAAGAGCCCAGGCGGAGTAAGACAAGACGAGCATTTGGCATTAAAAAGTATGTAAATTGTATTATTTTTATTAAAATAACCGATCGCTTCGCTAGATAAGACCCTTCTTCCTCGGCTGGGATCGTTTACAACCGCATTTGGGATCGTTTGAAGCTGCATTTAAACTGCATTTTGAAAGTTCAAAATTGGGGCACCATATCAGTCCATTATATGGAGAAAAATGCAGAAATGTTTTCCTCAAAAAACATAATTTCTTTACGATTGAAGAAAGAAAGACATGAACATCTTGGATGACAACAAATTATTTGTAAATTGTTTTTCTGGAAGTGGAGTTCTCCTTTAAAGCAGGTGCTAATTTGCGCTGCTCTTGGTAGATTGCGCTGGTCATTATGGAAATAATCTGGCTTCATCTGTGTTTTTTTAGAGTGCATATTGTCAGTAAAACACCCAGAATTTTCCCCTTTCTATTGGCGCTTTTATAGAATTGCGCTCTAACGCTAATTTGTCCTGTTTAGTAAATCTGGCTCTTAAGGAGAAGTTCACTTCCGGAAAATATGTACAGGTAATGTACTCACCCCCTTGTCATCCAAGAAATTCATTTTTTTTTAAGGAAAACATTTCAGGAATTTTCTGCATATAGTGCACTTCTATGGTGCCCATGAGTTTGAACTTTCAAAATGTAGTTTAAATGCAGCTTTAAAGGGCTCTAAACAGTCCCAGCCAAGGTGGAAGAATAAAGTACAATTTATATACTTTTTCGTCCTACATCGGTGCAGAAGTACCGACCCAGTGTTTACAAAGTGAACGAAGAAGATCAAACGGCCTTTACAAAAAAAGATAAAACAGTGATGTAGGACGATTTTAAAGTTGGAGAAGAAAATGAGATGGGAGTTTTTTCGAAATACCCATACAGCTAATCGATCGAGATGGTCTTGAACCGGAATACACAGAACACATGCAGAGCTAGACTTCCTCGTCTGGGACCGTTTAGCTGCCAAAGGTCAGCCCTTTGAAGCTGCATTTAAACTGCATTTTGGAAGTTTTTTTCTCTGTTTTGCATGAATTATTGCAGCATCTCGAGGTTGGGTTGGTTTGGGCACAGCCTTTGTTTCCCAAAGGGTCGATTAAGATCCTGTGGATCTTGACACCTGAAAGTCAGCCTATGTGACCATATTAGCATTCGATTGGCCTCAGATCTGTGAACCAGTTGTGGAACGATCTGTGGGTGAATCTAATGTCCACCACAGTGGTGAGGAGGGTGCTCTTGCTGTGTCTCATGTTGGTTAACGGAGGAAGGGTGCGGCCCGAACTACCTCTACACTTACTTCTCATCGTGTTCAGTGGTTGTTTTTATGTCATATTATAAGTCTTTTATGGTTAGCAAATGCAATCCCTGTTACTCTTATCTCTGAGTGTTCGAAAACCTGCCTCACCTTGGTTTGTGGCACTTACCCTCAGTAACAGTAGATCTCTGTAAACACACCGAAACCTCATCACAAGATGAACTTAAGGGCCTCTCTTTCTTCCTCATATGGCGAACGAAATCGCAGACAGGAGAGTGGCTTTTGACAACCTGAGCGTAGCCACTACACGGTCTTGAGTCTGTCGAAGGGTCACCGCAGGCCTCATCTGCTGGAGTGTGTGGCAAACAGCTGTAGATTCATAAAGCTGGGATCGGGTTATTGTGGGTGATATCACTGATACCATCTTGCCACTTGTGAAATTACAGTACCTATTTCTCAATACTGTCTGTCTGAAAACGGCACACCTAGACATGACCTCAGCTCTGGTGTTAAAACTCTTCTGCTTGTTCACGCAGGCTGTAGGGTTTGCATTCAGTTTAAGCTGCATCAAAAACCGCGGAGCTAGTTTTTGAACTGCAAAGCATCTTGATGCAGCATGCTATGACAGAGAGCAAATTTGTAGCGCATGGATTCATTAAACTGATAAGGTGACAGTAAAGACAGTTGTAGTTGTTGTAAAGGATTTCTGTTTCAAATAAATGTTGTTCTTTTAAACGTTCTATTCATCAAGGAATTCTAAAAAACAACAACAACATTTTCTGAGGAATCATGTGACACTGAAGACTGGAGTAATGATGCTAAAAATTCAGCTTTGTATATCAGAAATAAATTACATTTTAAAATATATTCAAATTTCACTGGATTATTACAATGAATGGCAAAATGAATGTTTGGAAATGTAAACTATTTAATACTGACACACTAAAGCAAAAGATAGAAATACTGATATAAAACCATTTTTAGCTGGTGTTCTAATAGTTTTGCCCACCACTGTATATCCAAAAGGAGGTTACCTCTTATATCCAGGTGGGAACCCTGGTTGATGTCATTGATGGCGTGACATGAAATCAGAAATATCTTAATTTTTAGTTGTTTTAGCTTTATTGCAATTTTTTTGCGCCAGCGCAAACTGCCTTTTGGCGTTAAAATGGTACTGTCAGAATTTCTGTTTAAATTAAATGCTGTTCTTTTAAACTTTCTATTCAGCATTTTTAATCAAATAAATGCAGCCTTGGTGAGTATAATAGACTTTTTTGAAAAACATTTTAAAATGTCACCGGCACCAAACTTATGAACGCTAGTGTAACTATTGTTTTATTTTTTGCTATAGAAAGTGAATGCATGTATGTATCCCAAAAAATATTCTCACACAGATCGGCAAAGGTGCTCTAAAATCACCTGAAAATTAAAATATTTTGAAACTAATCTCAGCATTATCGGTTCCTTGAGAATGCTACAAGGAAGTGGATATGGAAATTCTCAGGATTTTCCAGCACAAGTCAGCAGATCAGTGTTTGGCCACAACAGAAACTCATAGTCATGGTGGCCTTCCATGTCATAAACTATGCCGTGAGAAGCTGGTTTGCCTTAAATTGGTTTTGCAATTATTATTATTAGTCCTGTCTTCCTATTGACTTAGTCACAATGTTTAGCCCTGTCATGACCTGTCCTGTGTATGGCGAGGTGTGGTATCACAGGACAGGAAGGTGACTGGTCTGTGGTGGGAGCTCTGGTTTCTTCAGATGACATTCATCTAGTACTAGTGCAATAATAATAGTATCATGTGACGTGATTCTGTTTTATGGTCTGTTTTGACGAGTAAATTCTTATTATTTACTCCAGGGTTCCAACACTTTTTGACTTCCATGACCTTTCAAGGTTAGATGCCATATTCAGTATAATACACATGGCTTTGAGGAATAGACTTTACAATGACACACACTATATAAAGGTCCTAGATCATGTAACTTAACTCCTCACAACATTCAAAACGTTTTTTTTGGAGTTTTTGTCTACTGAAAGTTGAACACAACATACATGCTACCCTGATTAAGGTCTGTGAAGAAGGATTTACGGTAATTTACATTTATGCATTTGGGAGACGCTTTTATGCAAAGTGACCTACATTGCTTTCAAGAAATAAATTTGATAAGTTCATGCAATCCCTGGGATTCGAACCCACGACCTGGCACACATTTCACTTTTTGAGCAACAGGAATTTCAAATGTTTCTGATGCAAAGTTATTCGCTAATGAATCATTCCAAACAATTTGAGTCCCTTGAAGTCTGTATTCATTTATTTTAATTAACTTACTACTAATTTCTGTAGTAACGGCCACAAAAACACTATTTCTGTGATATTTCTAGGTCAGCGTGATCATGACAGACCTACTCTTCACCGTCATTGTTGCTTCAAATTTAGCTGTTTTCCAAAAGAAAAGGATGGGACAATATGAGGGTGAGTAAATAATTTAATTTGGGTTTCATTTGGATGAACCAATTCTAAACTATTCTTCTAATGTTAAATGTTAATTTTTTGACCATATCAACATGCAAAACATCATATGTGACCCTGGACCACAAAACCAGTCATAAGCTTTCCACTGATGTGTGGTTTGTTAGGATGGGACAATATTTGGCCGAGATTTAAAAATATGGAATCTAAGGGTGCAAAAAAATCGAAATATTGAGAAAATTGCCTTTAAAGTTGTCCAAATGAAGTTCTTAGCAATGCACATTAGCAATCAAAAATTAAGTTTAGATATATTTGTGGTAGGGAATTTACAAAATATCTTCAAGGAGCATGATCTTTACTTAATATCCTAATGATTTTTGGCATAAAAGACAAATCGATAATTTTGACCCATACAATGTATTTGGCTATTGCCACGAATATATATCCGTGCTACTTAAGACTAGTTTTGTGGTGCAGGGTTAAATGTAGGTTTTAAGTTTTAAAATATTATACAAGGGCCTTACAAGCCAATTAAGCCTATACTTGGTTAATATAAACTTTTAGTGCAGAATGCAATGTTAGAATGAGCCAGACATTTAAATGATCCTGTTCGACAAATCATATGTTTTGCTGGAGAGGGCAGTAAATAATAGGATGAAGTCTCCTTGTTGACATGTGAAAAAAATAAAAATCTTCAAGGATCAACAGGACCGTCTCTTCTGTTCCCACGCCGAACATCTGACTGACCCCCCCTTCTGTAAGAGAAGTCTGAAAACCACGGCAATGGCCATCAAAAAACCAACAACTTCCCCTGTCGCCTGCTCACTTCCTGTTTCTGCGTCTGAGGGCCCAACGGTGCAGTGATGATTAGCCGGGCCTTTGCGTGACAGTCAAGCAGCCAGACGCTTTTAGTTTCCCCCATTCAGACCGGAAGCAGCACTATTGCAACGGTAAACTGTTTCTCACTTCTGCTGCGGCAGTCACACACGCTGTCTGAGCGTCTTATAACATGTGTATTGTTTTGCTTCTTATTTTTGCAGAATCATCTGTGAAATCTGTCTGCACTCTTTCAAAAACAGGAAGTGTGACTGGAGATCTGATAAAGACCCTCTCGATTTCATCCAGATCACATGGGCATCAGTCATCAGGTGTCTCATTGGGTATTTACTGTCCTCTGATTTCTCATCGTTTTATTATTCACTCACAGTGAGGATGAACATGGTTTATGCCAGTCGTTTATGGTGCATATCAAAGTATTGGCTACTGAGAGCACAAAACTATCAAATTTGCATAAAATATATATATATAAAAAAATGAAAAACAATATAAATAACTTTCATTTGAATGTGCATAATTAAATTTTAATATGCTTTTAAACTTGCTAACTGCATGACATTGACACTGTTTAATGTCTGCTGTAGAATCTGGATCTTGAAGTAAAACTAGTTAAACCACTGCACTGAAAAATAATTGGATCAAACAGTTATCACTTGGATATTGCTAGTAAAATTCACAAAAAATTACAAAGAAGCACCAAGTAACTACGGAAGGCCGTGGCTTTTAATCTCACAATTCTGACTTTTTTCTTGCAATTCTAATATAGATTTTTTCTTGCAATTCTGAGAGAAAAGAATCGCAAGATATAAACACAGACTTTTATGATGTAAACAAGATGTTAAATGGTTAGTTCACTCAAAAATGAAAATTCTGGCATTAAAAAAAGTGGTAAGATAAACAGTTAAAATTACCATTTTCATTTTCTTGTGTGATTAAAAAAAATAGAATAATGGGATGTAAATTCAGAATTCTAAGAAAAAAGTCTGAATTCTGCATTTATAGCTTGTGTTGCCAAGTCTGTGGTTTTCCCGCGGAATTGAGCTACTTTTATTCTGCTCTTTCTTTAGTCTGCGAGTTAATGCAAAACCCCTCACCCCCCCAGAGCACGATTCTGACAAAGGTGGGAGGTGATTTTGATAACCTTTTTATAGCCATTTTCCCCGGAACGGCCATGATTAGGCTAATTTTGAGTATCAGTTGGGCTGGCTTTGTTATGCGGACCTGGCAACCCTGCACTGTATATCTCACAGTTCTGGCTTTTTTCTCAGAACTGCAAGTTTACGTCTTATTTAAGAGAGTTTATGTATATAAAAAGTCTAATTTGTAAGATAAAATGTCGCAATTACCTTTATTATTTTTTTAGTTTTTGGTGGAAACAGGCTTTTATAAGTAACGTGCTGAATAAAGTGTAAAAAACAATTTGAAGTAGAAAAACTGAAATAGGCATTCGTACCATTTTGTAATAGTTTTGTAAAAGTTGCATCAAAAATTTCAATGCATCTGGCATGACGATAGATATTCAGGTTTGCGACAGCACTCGTATTGACTTGGTACAGAGGTCCAGTACAAATACTTTTGACATCTCTAGTATTATGTGAGTGGGTATTTAATTTTTTACTGAAATATAATTTTTTTGCATGTTGGAAAGCCAGACTCATACAGATTGAATTTGTGACTCACTGCCTCTTTCGACGGTTTCTAAAGACCAAATGTCAGTGAATGGGTTTGAGCACTACTGAATTTAGGTCTGAAATTTCCATGAGTCATTGGACTTGTCATAACGTCTGTCCACTGAACTTACAATTGCATTTATCACATCAGCATCAAATAGTGCTGAGATCATTTTCCATCATTAGTAAGCTCCAGTTTATCAATGGAAGTTCTGAGTGTGCAAAGCAAAACAAACAGGAAAAAACTGGTTGAGGATGATTTAGATGTCGTAACTGCCCAAATACCTGGTGAAACTGATTGACCACCATGATATTTCTAGTGACAATGGTCAGTCAAGAAAGTCTTGGTAATAGTTAAAGAAATATTTCACCCTCAGGCCATTCAAGATCTAGTTGAGTTTGTTTCCCCTTCGGGAACTCGAGCCGCGTCGAAAAACGCTATGGGAACGCCTCCAGCGTGACCGCGCTCTGAACACGTGTGAAATCAGACCAATGGAAGAGCGAGACGTCACAGGCGGGTGACGTCACAGACCAGGAAGTATAAAAGCACGTGCGCCAGAACGAACGACAGCTTCTGTCTTTCAGCAGCGCTCTATGTGTGTCT
>JAHKKF010513792.1:5036-15822 GCA_019740295.1 Labeo calbasu
TACGACTGAAGAAAGACAGACATGAACATCTTGGATGACAAGGGGGTGAGTACATTATATGTGAATCTTTGTTTTGGAAGTGGACTTCTCCTTTAAGTGCACTGTTTCTATAGCAACCAGGACTTACAACGACAGCAGCAGTGACGCGCTGATTTTACCGATTAGCGATTGGCCTGTTTATTCCGAAGGTGGGGCTTCACGGCCATAATGAGCGTTGCATTTTTTCCCTATTCAAAACTATACGAGTGACAAGTCTTGGGTAATGTATAGTCTTTGGTTTAACTAAAGAGTGTTGTTCCTTGCGCCACCGCGTGGATATTGTGTGAAGCACAACGTTTTAAAAAAAAAACTGAAAAAGCTTTAAGTACACTTTGGGACAAGTGCAAAATGATAACACAAAAATGACTCTGAATTCTCACCTGTGTCCATTGCCAAGTCCTCTGTATGCCTTCTCCTGGTCCAGCATATGGTTGAGGCTCTGTGCCACAGAGAGATACTGGTCGTAATACTTAATTGCCTCTTCAAAATCTCCCAACGAGTCGTAGCAGTCTCCCAAGTTCCCATAAGCACGACCACGGTCCAGCACGGCCTCATTGCCACTGAGCTGCTGCAACATCGCCAACTGTTGCTCAAAATAGCCAATGGCCTCCTCCATAACTCCCATGTTCATTTTCGTGATGCCCATGTTACCGTAAACCTGGGCCTCAACGCTGGGGTCCTTCAGTCGCTGACCGAGCTCAAGCTGTTCCTCGTAGCATTTAAAAGCCATGGTGTATTTTCCAAGAGACATGTAGACGGCCGCAAGGTGTCCATGAGCCTGGCACTCTCCCTGGATGTCGCCCTGCTCCTGGTACACCTCCAGTTCCTGGGTGTGGTACCCTAAGGCCTTGTCAAACTTCTGTAGCATCCGGTAGGCGGCTCCCAAAGCAGCATAAGCGTTCGCCTCCATCTTGCGATCCTTGACTTGGTGCGCCAAGGACAGCTGCTGCTCGTAAAACTTGACCGCTCCAGGAACGTCCTTTTTACAAAGAAAGATGTCTCCCAGGTTGCCCAAGGCACGGAATCGAGCCTGGGAGTTGTTCAGCGACTGCGCCAAGGAAAGAAGGTACTTCTGGCACTCCTCTGCCTTGCTGTAGTCGCCAAGAGCCTTAAAGGCCAGGCCAAGATTGCAGTAGGCTTTGGCTTGACTTAACTTGTCGTGGAGGTCCTTAGCAAGTGCCAGATCTTGTTCGTAGTACTTCACCGCCTCCTGGAAGTTTCCCAGACAGTAGTGCGCGTATCCCAAGTTGTGACAGACCTTACCCTCGCTCTCCATATCCTGCAAGTCCGGGGAAAGCCGTAGGTATTGTTCATAGTAGGGTACGGCTTGGGGAAACTCTCCTCGAGAGCAGTGGAAATTACCCAAGTTGCCCAAGGCACGAGCCTCGCTCTGGATATCCCTCAACTCTCGAGCAATGTTCAGATGATTCTGGTAATGTTGCAAGGCCCGATCATGCGCCCCCAGAGCTTGGTACGCCACCGCCAGGTTCCCATGCGTCGAAGCCTGCGAGGCACGATCGTTAACCTCCATGGAAATCTGTAACTCTTGTCGGTGGTAGCGCACGGCCTGGTCGAAGGCACCGAGGGCGTTGTAAGCGTTGCCCATGTTTCCATACGCTCTGCCCTGGGCGGCATAGTCGTTTAGCTCCTGGGCAATGGATAGATGAGCCTTGTGCAGCTTCAGAGCGGTCTCGTAGTCCCCTTTCATCTGGTGAATGATTCCTGTAAAGAAGAAAAGAATAGTTTCATTCAGCGCTTATCATGCTTCACAGGATAACCGAAATGGCTTTTCGATATCTTCCATTCCTCTTCATCTGTTAAAGAGGCTAAAGATTAAGTTTACATTTAAAAAAGCCCTAAACTACAACGTACCCCAAGCAAATCACCCAACTGGAAAAAAAGGAAATAAGATCTGAGAAAGCCCACTGATGCTTGCAGAAATATCTTTTTAATTAAAAAGCAGATCTGATCTGATTTGTGCAGTCTCGACTCGCCTTCAATCAAAGTTCTGCGCCCCAAAGACATGCCAGTATGAGGCGATGACAATCAAAACAGCCAGATCTGCTCAATCCTGGGAGACTTCTTGCAAATTTTGGGTTGCCTCACCACTTTTCCACAAAATTATCATTACCGTCATAACATTACAGTCCCGCCTCTCCGGTTCCAGTACAGCACTCGGGAGGGAACAGGGGAGGAAAAGGACTAATGAATACTTCTGATGGAAAAAGGGTTTGAGGGCACTAGCAATGGGAAACTTTAATTGTGGTCCACACCACATCGCTGTATGCCTTAAACGGGTTTGAAAATCAGAGCTAAGTATCGGGGATAAGGAAAACTGCTGGGGTGAGCGGAAAACAAGACGTGTCAGTGGGGCAAAACTGGGAAGTCTGTGGCGACCATTTGTCAGAGATGCCGGCTGACCCGAAAACGAGCTCTGGGAATAGGATGCCAATGAAAACACATCGGAGGAAAGCAGCGTGCGAGATAAAAGGAGTAATGCGGAGCCATTGTTGATAGAGTGGCTTGGCATCTTGAGAGAACTCGCTCGGTCTGCTGACTGAGTCACGGGCCACGAGCGTGTCCTCCTGCGTGTGGAAGGAGGAGGCGACGGGGGTATCAGAATGGGTGAGGGGTTGCCCATCTGCTCAGTGTCAATACTCATGTGCCAAGGCAGGATTACCAGCATGTGGTAAATCCAATTAGATCCAGTGCCAAGCTGGTATCCTGACACTGAGGGCCCATTAGAGCTCTTCTCTATTCACAAACATTTCCTCAAAAATAGCCCCAGTCTTCAGTGGCTAATTATCAATACTTAACCCCATGATTCTTCATTTATCAGCGAGCAAAGCTTCAGACGGAAGCTTGTTTGAAAAGGAATCCTTTGAGACGTGTGTACTGAAACGTGCCAGACGCAAAACCTTTGATGAAAGAAACCAACACCTGCAGGTTTGTTTTTAAACGAATGGTCCTGATTGTACTTTTAAACACTTTTATACTGACTCTGTCCAATGTGACTGCTAAGAACACAAAAGACTTCCCTGAGCTAAAAACAGAAATGCTGAGCTAAACGATTCTACACTGTCAGGACATAAATACTCCCGACAGAAGGGACTGCTATTAATTCACAAACAGTAGGGAGTGTTTATGTGCACAAACTACTTAAACTAATGGATCATTTACAGCAGTTGTTCTAAAAACGTGGCACGCTGAGTGCCCCCTGGTGGCATGCAACTTAGCTTAAAGTTTCTAATGCTTGACAAATTTGCACAATGTAAGCAATAGCATGATGCATGCAACCGTAACGGTCACATCACAGCCGGCTTTATCTTCAGCATTCCGTATTAAGAATGGGGTCACGGCTACAAAACAAAAAGAGCACATCTTTGATAGGTCATTTAAGAGGATTACACGGTCACCTGCGGACGCTGCAGGAATGCATATGGCCTTGTCGCTAAAGTTAAATCCCCAGAGCCGACACACGATGAGACTGGGGAACGGGATCTGAGACTGAACGGAGGCCAGTGAAAAGGTTAAAAACTTCTCAGCGTCTGCTTTAAGGGGTGAATAATAATTGCAACGCTGCAGTATTTGGCTAAAGAAGACGCTAAGAGCCTCTGCCTACATTAGCAGAAGTGGGATTTTGATGATGTCTTTCCAGCTTTGATCCCCCCGCTATGTGGAACGAGTGATGGGCAGCCCTTCAAACAAACATTAAAAATACTTCCCTCCCCAGGCGGTCGTTTCGCCCGAATGCATGTGAAATGTAGTAATTTAATCTTCAAATGGCACAATCTACAACCCCAAATGACTGAAACGCCAAGACTTTTTTATTTTATTTTTACCGAGAACGTCCTACTTGAACTCATTACATAGCTGTCGCTTTTCAAGCGTTCCCGCTCCGTACAGGCTGACATATTCCGAATTAATTAGCTTTAGGATGGACTCGCCTTTAAAGCTTGGTTTCCGACGAGATTTTGACAACTAAATGAAGCCGATCAAGCCAGCAGTCATCAGATATGAGTTAAATTCTTAATATAGTACATTTAATAATAGAAGACATTTACTCTGATTTCATGTCAAAATCATGTCGTGATGACATTTTTACAACATGCATGAAAGCTGTTAAGCTCAAAAGGGATGTGTGACTATCAAATATATCAAATATAAGCCATATGTCCATCAAATAAGTAAGCAAAGAGAGCCGGATTAAGGGAGAAAAAAAACACCCATTTTATTTATTTATTGTTTGTGCTTAATTTGCCAAATTCCCACTAAGAAGATAAAAAATATATTTAATATATATATATAAGCTTTCAATCGATGTATAGTTTGTTAGGATAGGACGATATTTGTTTGAGATACAACTATTTGAAAATCTGAAATATGAGGGTGCAAAAAAATCTAAATATTGAGAAAATCGCCTTTAAAGTTGTCCAAATGAAGTTCTCAGCAAAGCATACTGTATTACTAATCAAAAATTAGGTTTTGATTTACTTAGAGGAGAAAATTTATAAAATATCTTCATGTAACATAATCTTTACTTAATATCCTAATGATTTTTGGCATAAAAGAAAAACTGAGAATTTTGACCCATACAATGTATTGTTGGCTATTACTACAAATATCACTATAAATAGTACTACATGTGCTACTTATGACTGATTTTGTGGTCCAGGGTCACATATAATGTAATATAATATAATATTCTAATAATATAATTTAAATTATATATATATAATTTTATTTTGTAATATATTCTAAAAAAATAATAATAAAAATACTAAATACTAAAAACATAAAATATAACAAACTATAAATAATGTGACCATAACATCCTTTTTTTTTTTTTAAAAATTTGACGAATTTCCACCAAAGAAGAAAGAGATGCACCAATCAGAGAAGCAGCTGGGGAAAAGTTTTACTAATGCAAATCAGCAGTTGTATATTGCAAAATTGTTGTCATCTGCAATGTTTCATTGGAAATAAGTTTAATTTACCTGCTAAATTTGTGTTTTTCCAGATTTTTAAACATGTTTTTGCTTCAAAACAAAGTTAGTGTTGTTGTGATTCATTTTGCAGCTGGTCCAAGGTTAGAAAATGTCTGAAAAACACGGGTGACTCAAAACAACCCCTCTTAATGTCTTCACCTCGAACATACACTCTACTTTTAATACATTAGTACAGTAGTACATTTAATAATAGATAATAAACATGTCGTGATGACAATTTTAAAACATGCATGAAAGATGTAACTCAAAAGGGCTGTGTGGATATCAAATATGTGACCCTGGACCACAAAATCAGTCATAAGTGTAAATTTCTCAAAATTGAGATTTATTCATCAAAAATCTGAATAAATAAGCTTTCCGTTGGTGTATGGTTTTTTAGGACAGGACAATATTACAACAACTATTTGAAAATCTGGAATCTAAAAAAATCACCCTTAAAGTTGTCCAAATGAAGTTCATAGCAATGTATATTACTAACCAAACATTAAGTTTTGATATATTTACAGCTGGAAATGTACAAAATATCTTCATGGAACATGATCTTTACTTAATATCCTAATGATTTTTGGCATAAAAGAAAAATCAATAAATTTGACCCTCCTGATGTATTTTTGGCTATTGCTACAAATAGCCAAATACTCGTGCAACATAAGGGTCTCATATATCCAAATATGGGTTATATGTCCATCAAATAAGTAAGCAAAGAAAGCGCAATGGCTGGGTTAAGGGAGGAAAAAAAACACACCCGTTTTATTTAGTTATTTATTTATTTTGTGCTTAATAAATACATTTGACGAATTTTCTTTGTTTTTATAACTACAACTAATGCAAATCAGCAGTTGTATACTGCAGTATTGTCATCTGCAATGCTTCATGGGAAATAAGTTGAAAGTTGGTGTTGTTGTGATTCATTTTGCAGCCGGTTCAAGGCTAGAAAAAGGCAGAAAAACACTGGCGACTCGAAACGACCCCTCTTAATATCTTCACCTCAAACATACACTCTACTTATTTAACGGAAACCAAAATTGTACGCAAAGCGACTGCAATAAAAGCGGCTGACGGAAAGTAAAAACATCATAATAATAAGTGCATCTGTATTTCAGCAGGCATGTCGGTTCCACAGCTATTTTCCTTTGTTATGATTCCTGTCTGTCTCTCAAAACCATTGCAGTCTCGTCTCCTCCCATTCAAACGCGAACGCTAACTAGGCCCGATATTCTGCCGTGTGATTTACAGCTCAGAGCCAGTCTTGAAAAACCCCAGGGAAAGCGGGGACAAACAAATGGTAGACTTTGAAGATTCTTGCGAGTCTAGGGTCAGCTTTGTTGTTGGCTTCAGACGCAGAGTAAAACAGTTGAACGCTGCGGCGGGCAACAGTTTGCCAGATGCATTAATTTTGCATTAAGTCTCTTGCAGAAGACATCGTGTTTACTCTCTGCTTCCACTTTTAGCTAAGCAAAGCGCGGTTAGTGTTTTTTACCAGCCGCAGATTGTTGATAAACACCCTCTTAATGTCTGAGTAACGGGAGTCTGGCCTTCGGGATTCTTTGGAATTCTCAAACCGTTCTGAAGATCTATTTTGGAATTTCCAAATATTCCGTTTCCTCTGTTTCCCTGGTGGTTTTGGCGCGCTTTCGCATACTTGCACTGCCGCAGCGTACTGGAGACGGCACTAAATGACTGTCTGTGGAAACGGGGCCTCGAACGTGACCGACTGTCAAAGCAACACATCAAACGGGCTTTACACACTACACTTAACCCTGGGTTAATGCATCTTAACCTCGTGTTAATGATGCTTTTAACGGTTCTTTAAGCAACGTTTCACACTTGTAATTTCGAAAAGGGGTGAGCGCCCTGAGTTACGAAACCCCTTGGCGGTGCAAACCCAGTGGATTCTGAAACGTCATGGTGCGCTGTTTAGCAACAGAGAACCAATCATTAACCAAACAGTGCTCGTCTCATCAAATATTTAATATAATATTAATTCATATGTGATTTAATATATAAATAATAATGTTTTAAATGAACAAATAACAAATATAACAACTTCCAGATGAATAAATATGCACATGAACCCAGAATTTACAAATGTACTGTATGAAATATCTAAACCTGATTACCCAGAACTAAGTAAATTCAAGCTTAAACCAGTGTGGGTTTTCATTAGAAGATAATGATTTACTTTACTTCATGCGAAGCTATTCACTACATTACAGAGGAGAATTAGACTCCATGGGTCTTTAAATGACTCTGAATATTAATCTAAGGAAAAAGAAATGAGATAAAGCGGCTAATATTCTGCCTTCAGCTATGGAGCGTAGAAAATGAAAATCAACAATGTGTAATGTTCTAAAACAAGAGTCATGAGAGAAATTTTCCCACACACCGCTAACCCTACTAAAACACACATACTGCTATTATATATATTTGTAATGTTTTTCTTAAATATTAATTTTCTTTATTTTACAGTGAAATTATACAATATTACAAGTAATATTTCTTGTTTTGTTTAACATATTTATTTGGTAGTAATAATTATTCTACAACAATTAGCACAATTATTTCATAGTCGTACTGATGTATAATTGCAATTATTTTTTGCCAAATAAGCAAATAAGCACTGCAAAAAAAAAAACAAAAACAAAAAAAAGAAAGAAAAAAAGATTTTCTCTCTAAGAGGAAATAATAATAATAATAATTATTGTTATTATATTCTTTTTTGCAAATATACTTTGCATAAAAAATAGTTATGATTAATTATTATTACTATTATTAATACAAACACTATAATATTGTTCCATAAACTAAAATACGGTTGTTGTTGTTCTGTTTTCTTAAATATTTTTCTTAATTTTACAATGAAATAACACAAATAATATTTCATGTTTTAATAATTTTTAGCAGTAATAATAATAATCATAATAATAAAATAATTATTGATTCGATTTTTTAACTTTTAAAATTGCAAACTGCATGTTTTAATTAGAAAAACTGATTATTATTATTATTATTATTATTATTATTATATTCTTTTTTGTAAATATTCTTTACAGTAAAATCAATACAAGTAATATTTTTATTTTAATATTTTATTTAGTAATGATAATTATAATATCAAATATAATTACAATTAAGTATTATTATTATTATTATTAATTATTATTAGTACTAATACCGAAATATATGTTTTTTGTTGTTGTTGTTGTTGTTTTTCTATTTTTTCTTAAACATTTTTCTTAATTTTTACAGTGAAATAACATAATATTTCATATTTTATTTTTTGTAATAATAATACTTATAATGAAATAATTACTGATTAGATTTTTTAAACGTTTAAAACCGCAATCACGTTTCAATAAGAAAAACTGATCACTATTATTATTATTATTATTATATTCTTTTTTGTAAATATTCTGTTTCTTAACTTTACAGTAAAATCAATACAAGTACTATTTTTATTTTAATATTTTATTTAGTAATAATAATCACAATAAAAATATAATTATAAGTATTATTATTATTATTATTATTATTATTATTAATTATTAGTACTAACAGTAATATTGTTTGGTAAACTAAAGTATGGTTATTGTTGTTGTTGTTGTTGTTCTATTTGTCTTAAATATTTTTCTTAATTTTACAATTAAATAACAAATAATATTTCATATTTTATTTTTAGTAATAATAATAATTATAATAATAAAATTTACTTATTAGATTTTAAAAACTTTAAAATTACAACTGCATGTTTTAATAAGAAAAACTGATGATGATGATTATTATTATATTTTTTGTAAATATTTTTTTTCCTAATTTTATAGTAAAAGCATAAAAGCAATACAAGTAATATTTTTATTTTAATATTTTATTTAGTAATAATAATCATAATAAAAATATAATTTATTATTATTATTATTATTACTAACAGCATAATATTGTTCTGTAAACTAAAATATGGTGGCTGTTCTATTTTTTAAAATATTTTTCTTAATTTTATGCAACAACACACGTAATATTTAATATTTTTAATATTTTGTTCATAATAATAATTAAAATAATAAAACAATTACTGATTAGATTTTTAAAACTTTTAAAATCGCAACTGCATGTTTTAATAAGAAAAATTGATCAGATTCCCAAACATCCTCAAACATACTAAACATACTAACAACACTGAAACCCTCATAACACACTACATACACTACTATTTAGGGATGGGGCGATAAATCGAAATGTGGATTGATTCTGCAATTTTCCGAATGCATTGCAATTCTCTCTTGAATCGATTATGAGCTTAGTTTTGAACAGCAGATGCCACTGCATGCTTTAGAAACAGCCGTACTCTGTTTGCTTCCAGGTCCTTACACACACTTGAACCTAAAATAATCATTCATAAAGTTCGAAAAGGTTGAAGCGAATTACAGTGGGCTGTGTTTAATCTTGCATCATTTAAGCATAAAAGCCGAGGTGCAAGTATATCTAACCACTTAGTCAGAATGCACAAGCGCTCTTCTTCGTGTGCGTTTGAGTGTGCAATTAAAAATTAGCCTAGAGCGTCATCTGCTGTTAAAAACTAAGCTCAGAATCGAGTAGCGATGCAGAATCGACCCATAAATCGATATATCGTCGCACCCCTATTGCTAACCCTACTGAAATGCACACACTGCTGAACCCGCAAACACACTGCTAAAGTTATATGCGCACTCTCTAATGCTCGTCTTCTCACGCTGCTACCCGCGGTGTGAAGTGTGTGTTTATGGCCTGCGGCTCTCGCTGAGGAGAATAAAGCCTCTGGTTACCGTCCACTCAGCACTATCACAACGGAGATCAAATTCACGCTGCTCAGGGCTTAAATATCGCAACAACAACCAAACTCAAAACCTGTTTTAATAAAATATGAGTCGAGATGGAGCATTAAAGCGATACTCCTGAGCGGGAAAGAAGGTGGTTTCTGGGCTTGGAGCAGAAGGAAACGTGTTTCAGGTGTGCTGGAGGGACAGACCTTTGAGCTTCAATCCAGACTGAATAAAATATGATGAATTATTGATACTGTCAAGTAATAGTACCTTCATAGTCAATAGGAAAATATAGGAAAGGACACGCAGTGATAGCAGTCTTTCTGCAGTACTGTTAGTACGGGCTACTGTCATTGTGCTCAAACTAAAAGAAAATGTGTGCAAAAACTGCCAAAAAAGAGTCTTTTTAATGTATGACTGCCCACCTTTTTAACAGCCTTGACTGTTGAGCATTTTTCCAGTTCATTTTTTCCAGATTTTCAGAAAATGGCCAAATGACTTTTATTAGATGCCAAAAATATTTGCAAACAACTTTTGTCATGATGAAATTATAACCATGGCCATTATAACCAAGCCATTACACTATAAATATTTGCAAATTATAAAAAAAGAAAGCACAAGATTGTGCACTTAAATTCTGTTATGAGAAATTATAACCGTAACGCATGGCAAAAATTATGGAAATTACAGATGTATCACAAAATTAGGCTTTTTAGCGCGTGACTGCTCACTTTTTCACTTTTTTGGCAGTCTTGATTACATATACACTACCGTTCAAAAGTTTGGGGTCAGTACATGTTTATTGTTTCTTTTTTTTTTTTTTTAAGAAATTAATACTTTTATGCACCAAGGATGTATTAAGTTAATAATTAAAAGTTTATTAAAAGTTAATAATAAATAATTTACATTGTTATAAAATATTTATATTTTGAATAAACACTG
>JAHKKF010513794.1:0-19773 GCA_019740295.1 Labeo calbasu
AGTACAAAAAATAAAACTTTTGATTAAGTTGTTTATTCAGCAATGCAGCAGAAAATAAATTGTCAAATTATAAAAAATACAATTACACAATTACTGTTCAAATCATAATTAGGCCATTTCTACTCAATTTTACTCAGTTTTCTTTTTTTTTTTATTACTGTCAATTCAAAGTAATAAAAACGTGCAATTTTCACTTTCAGAAATTAAAACAGTTTTTTTAGCACACTACCTGTCAAAAGCTTTTGAACAATAAGATTTTTAATGTTTTTTTAAAAATCTGCATTTATCTGATCCAAAGTACAGCAAAAACAGTACAATTTTGAAATATTTACTATTTAAAATAACTTTTTTATTTTAATATATTTTAAAATGTAATTTATTCCTGTGATTTCAAAGCTGAATTTTTAGCATCATTACTCCAGTCACAAGATTCTTTAGAAATCATTTTAATATTCTGATTTGCTGCTAAAAAAAACATTTATTATTATTATGTTGAAAACAACTGAGTAGAATTTTTCTCAGGTTTCTTTGATGAACAAAGTTCAGAAGAACAACATTTATCTGAAATAGAAATCTTTTGTCATCAATTTTGATCAATTTTAAACATCCTTGCTAAATAAAGTACTAATTTCTATCATTTCTTTGTTTTCTCCAAGCTTTTGATATAGTTATGTTATAGTTTAGAATGTTACAAAAGCTTATTTCAAATAAATGCTGATCTTTGGATTTATCAAAGAATCCTGAAAAAAAGTACTCAACTGTTTTAAATATTGATAATAATAATAACAATAATAAACGTATATTTAACATCAAATCAACAAATTCGAATGATTTTTGAATGATCATGCACTGAAGACTGGAGTAAATATGCTGAAAATGTAGCTTTTATTAACGGAATAAATTACATTTTAAAATATATTAAAATAGAAAGCAGTTCTTTTAAAAAGTACAAATATTTCAAAATGTTACAAATAAATGTATGATCAAATAAATGCAGGCTTGGTGAGCAAACTCGTACTGTTCAAAAACTTTTGACTGGTAGTGTAGGTTACTGTCTCTGGACTGGCTTCTCTGTTGTCTTGTTTTCTCCGTTGTGAACATTAATTCTGTATGGATGAAAGGAGAAAGCAGAAAGGAGGAGAAGGAGAATATGTTAGTACGCTTAAAATCAACTTATGATCTTAAGGTTTTAACGCGTCAGTCACCTTCTTGTGCACTTTGGCAAGATCTTGTACCAACCGATGCGCCACACAGCGACGCGTAACGCCGGACTTCCCCAAACGTACAGCGCCGAAGTAGACAGTGCATTCAAACGAGCCAATGTTAAAAAAAGGTTCTTGCCGTCGTTTTTAAAATATATGCCGTATTTAGAAATTTGCTTTATGACTATGTTTACAAATGCGGGGTACCAGAGAATTAAAAAAGTAATTACGACGACAATTATAATCTTTAAAGACTCCAACTTGCTGTCCCTCTCCGCACTTGGCGGGTCCCGTGCAACTTGATGTTTGGCAACGAAGAACAGTTTAATCGACATCACCATATTAGTCAACACGACAGTCTGTAAAGTGGCAATGCTGAAGGCGTATACCTTATTAGCTAGTGTAACTGGAATTAAATTCGCCACAAGCTGAAACAGAGCACAAGTGTGGAACCAGCAATACGAACAGACGCCTATGACGAGGGAGCGCGACACGAAGCGCTTGTAGTAGAAAGGATAACACACAGCGCAGTATCTATCAAACTGAGAAAACATAAACGTTAAAAGGTTCACACCGAGAAAAGACGGTAAAATATTATACGTTCCGTTTCTGGATGGGTATCCCTCTTGAACGTCAAAAAGAGTTGAGTAATATGCAGATAGCCCCGTGATAACGTCACACATGCTTGTGCTCAACATAAACACAAATCTGTTTTGAATTCGGAGGTGCTTCGTTTTTAAGATTCCGACGACTACCGATCCTGACAGCAGAACCGCACTTGTGGCGAATATGATGTTGTAAGCATATAGGAAGTAGTGTCCAGGTTCAGAGAAGTCGACAGAAAGTTGAATACGAGAAACGGTGGCGTTCATGCTAAGTCGTCAAGTCAAATCTGACTTGGAGAGTGGAAAGCCATTTTTAAAGGCGAAATAAGTCGTCAGACCCCGAGAGAACCATGTTTGACAGGTCTAGCTTGGCCTTGTCGAGGGACAAATTTCAGCTGCTGTTTGTTTACTGATCCAAACTGATGTAAAACACCTTGGGGTTTTTAATGGCACAGGCCTGTTTGTTTAAAACAGGGCCTTTTACACTTATGGCAGTGATGGCTTGGCTAGGCCTCACATAAGATATGTTGAGATTATACGTTTGGTGCGTGGTGTGGACAAATGTACAGAGTTACTTAGCCTACTTAGTATGACCATATCCATCCGAGTATGAAAATTGTAGTTAGGATTTATTTATAAAATTACATTTTGGGTGAATTCAGTTAAAAGGATAGTTCACCCAAAAATGAAAATTCTGTCATTAATTAGGCCTACTCACCCTCATGTCGTTCCAAACCTGTAAGACCAATGTTTGTCTTCGAAACACAAATTAAGATATTTTTGATAAAATCCAAGAGCTCTCTGACCCTCCATAGACAGCAAGGGTCCTACCAGGTTAAAGGTTTAGAAAGGTACCAAGAACTTTGACGAAATAGTCCAAAATAGTCCATGTGATATCAGCGTAAACAATGCATGCATGTGGTGCTGTACGCATACGCTGCGCCTTGCATTGTAGTACTCTCCAGAATGATGCTAGGGTGATGTGGAGGAGAAAAATTGTTGAATAAAGCTATTTTAGTTATTTATTAATACCAAAAGTATTCTTGCAGCTTCATAAAATTACGGTTGAACCACTGATGTCACATGGACTATTTTGTCGATGTTCTTGGTACCTTTTTGGACCTTAAGCGTGGTAGGATGAAAGCGTATTTTATCAAATATATATTAATTTGACTTCTGAAGGCGTACAAAGGTCTTACGGGTCGGAATGACATGAGGGTGAGTAATTAATGACAGAATTGTTATTTTTGGATGAACTATCCCTTTAAGTTAGGCCATTTTTTTACTAATAATTTGGACCAGCATTTAAATATGTGTTTTCATATTTGTTTATTAAAAGTAAAATCTCTTCTCTAAAATCTCATAAAAAAGGTTTTATGTTTTCAACCCACTAGGGGGCCTCAACTAACTTCATGGGGGCCTGAGGACGACTTAAATTAATATATTACTATATATTTAAAAATATATGTTAATATTATTAATAATATATTAAAGTAACCGGTAACACTCTACAATAAGGTGTAATTTGTTAACATTAATGTATTAACTAACATGAACGAACAATGAACAATACATTTATTACACTATTTATTAATCTTTGTTAATTTTAGTTAATAAAAATACAGTCATTCATTGTTTGTTCATCTTAATTCACAGTGCATTAACTAATGTTAACAAAAACAACTTATAAATAAATGTTGTAGAAGTATTGTTCATTCTTATTTCATGTTGACTAATGTTAACTACTGAACCTTATTGTAAAGTGTTACCAAAAACTTAAATGCTGAAAAACATACAATTAACATTATATTTTTAGTTAATATATGAACATATCCAG
Source organism: Labeo calbasu (assembly GCA_019740295.1). Lineage (NCBI taxonomy): Eukaryota > Metazoa > Chordata > Actinopteri > Cypriniformes > Cyprinidae > Labeo > Labeo calbasu. The sequence continues at coordinate 3,645 of JAHKKF010513794.1, forward strand.
TTTCTTTTAATAACACAGTTGTAAAACAAGCAGCTTTGTCATAAGGAAATGTCTGAAGGAAATACCTTTCCTTTAAATATTGTGTATTTTTTACTTTTAGATTATTAGATTACTTTCCCCTCATCTAATGCTTGCTAATGTTTTAAAAACAGTAATAACTGAAACAAAATCGTTCAAAATGTTGTGATGTCGAAATAAACATTTAGCATTTAATACAAATTTAGTGTTTAGTGTGATGTTGAATGGACAAATTTACATTTTAATAATCTACATGTATTATAATGCATTATAAAATTTACCATGACATTATTTTTTTTTAAACTATTAAAAACCCGACAGAACGTTTCTATTATTTCTTTATATGGATTTATGTGCGTTAAACATCCTGATGACTCAGCAGAATGCTTTCTGTTGTTAATTAAAGAGGTTGAATGAGTCTAGGTCATTCTCTAAAGACACTCAATACACCAGACTCTTCTTTCTGGACCTCATCAACAACCTTTCATCCATCCAAACAAATTAGTCAAGTACCACTGGGAAATATTTTCTTTAAATGCTCTTTAAAAGTATAAGTTTATTTTGCTGTTGTCAGATCATATCAGGCACACAGGTGGTAAAGTGCACACTGTACGAAAACAAAAAGAGGACTAATTACACCCAAGGCACATTCAGAGTCACATCACTGCCCCCTGATAGCAGCTTTCCTCAGGATATAGAATAACAGACCAATTCGGCCCACATAGACTTGTTTCTAAACTTGTTTGTTACTATAAGCGACGTATATTAAATGGAGAAAAAAACTGAATAAAAAATAATGTCATTTTATTTCTTTAACCAGACCTACTAGTACATGACCACCCACTCTGATATCATTCACACAGGAGGGAATTTATTAGACCTGTAAGCATTCAATTAAAATAAAGTCAGAGAAATAAATAAACCAAATCAGTGTGATTGTAAGGAGCAGTAATGCATGTGTTTGGGTGGTAAAACTCAATAATGGCTTTCTAACATGGGTTTGTGATCTGTGATTAGCTTGTCACAATGAGTTATGGGTTAGTCAGTTGCAGCGAAACAAGTAAATGTGAATGACATTGATCATTGTGCAGGTCAACTACATCAATTCATTAAAGTCAGTGAATACTCACTATCACTGCTTATAATCATGAACCCTCACTCAACACTGATTGTTACATTAATAATTTCATTTTGGAATAGGCAAATTTATTTTTCTCAAAATCAGTCAAATTACAAAAAACTTTATAAACAACAACAAAAAAGTGACACTTACATATTCATTTAAATGAATATTCATTTAAAATCTTAGGTAGCACAGGTACATTTGTAGCACTAGCCAAAAATACATTGTATGGTTCAAAATGAACGATTTTTCTTTTATGCCAAAAATCACTACACTGTAAAAAACAAAAAACACAATTTGTTCAGTCAGCTAAAAATTATTTGTTACCCTGCTGCCTTAAAATGTTAAGTTCAGTCAACTCAAATATGTTTAATCAACTTGAAATTTTAAGTACTAAGTAACAATGTAGATATTTGTGTTTGCTAAACTTAACAGATGGGTAAGTAACCCAGCTGCCTTAAAAGTTTAAGTTGAATCAACTCAAATATCTAAGTTGTCACTTAGTATAATTTAACATTTCAAGTTGAATAAACTTTTTTTTGAGCTGACTGAACTTAAAATTTTAAGGCAGCCAGGTGAAGTTTTTTACAGAATAGGATATTAAATAAAGATCTTGTTTCATGAAGATATTTTGTAATTTTTCTACTGTAAATATATCAAAACTTAATTTTTGATAAGTAATATTTATTGCTAAGAACTTCATTTGGACATTTTCTCAACATTTTGATTTTTTTGCACCCTCAGATTCCAGATTTTCAAATATTGTCCTATCCTAACAAACCATAAATCAATGGAAAGCTTATTTATTCAGCTTTTAGACTATGTATAAATCTAAATTTCAAAAAATTGATCCTTATGGCTAGTTTTGTGGACCACACAAAATGCATTTATATTTTTCTCAGTCTCAAGCTTTCATAACTAATTCGAAGCAATTTGTTACTACAAATATGGGTTAGGACATGGGTTATGTCAGTAACAATCCAAACCTTTAGTTTACACATAAAAGAGCTTGGTTACAGATCTGTCACAGAGGCTAAAAATGTCACAGTGCCTCTCACAGAAGAAGAATGCGGAGGAGCTATTGTTGAGTTCAGTACAGACAGCATTCCATTCATCTCCCTCCCATTTCTCTGCTGGCCGAAAGATGATTTCATAGATACAGCATTTGTGTCATTTGTGATTTGTTTTTACCAGTTTGCCGTTTTGCCGTTTGATATTATATGGTTGCTAGCAGCACAAGAAGACTGTACATGCATACAGTATTTTGAGAAATAAACAATGTAGACTTTTGTTTAAGTTTCTATTCTAGCAGGGTCAACCTGGGTCTGTCAGGACACTCCAATGGGATACAGGAGATGGGCTTCAGTGAATTATTTGTGTTATGTGGCTTGATCTCATAGAAATGTAAAGCAACATATGTTACACACTGCATTGTGGGTAAATACTTGACCTGCAAACATTTTTTCTCTCCGTGCGCATCTCAAAAAACAAACAAACAAAGAAATGTGATCTGATGCTACCACCGGAACTAGCTCTACCGCACAAGCAAGTTTAGCCAAAACATGGACATCACTGTGAGCTTCTGTCACATGCAAGTGCACACACACACATCCAAATATACTGGTTTTCATTTTTTGAGAGGACATTCAATAGCCGTAATGGATTTTATACGGTACAAACTGTATTTTGTATCCCCTTATCACAAACTTAGCCCTCACACAAAACTTTCTGCTATTTTAGGTTTTCAAAACAAATGATTTATAAGTTGTTTCTCTCATGGGGACCAAAAAATGTCCCCTACAAAGTCAAAATTTACTGGAATTACTCATTCTTAAAAATAAAGGGTGTTTTTTGCAGTGATGCCACAGAAGAACCATGTTTGGTTCCTCAAAGAAGAGTTCCCTCCAGTGAAGAGTTCTTAAAAGAACCATTTTGAGGAACATTTGAAAATTCTAAATAACCTTCTTCCACTATAAAGAACCTTTTCTGCATTTGAAAGCTTCCATTGATGTTAAAGGTTCTTCACTGAACCATCAATGCTGATAAAGAACTTTTATTTTTAAGAGTGTATCCTTACTGTACCAGGACCACACACACACAGTGTTTTTAAGTATAGCTTTCAATAGATTCAAAAGATTGTAGTTTTGCACTTAGCTTCATACAACAGATTTTAGATTGTGAATCGGTAAATGATAAATTGCATATGTTTGAAGTTATATTTGAAACATTTTTACAAGTCTAACAAGTATGATTTTGTGCTAAATCTTAAAAATACCCTCTTACACTATGGCCCTGCATCACATCTATTCTTCTGAAAGCAGAGGAATGCGAGCAGTTAGTTAAGTTTCACTGTGACCTCAAAGAACAGGTCTGCCTTGTAGACAACAGTCTCTGATTAGACTTTGCATGTTACAGGATGGCATCTTTACAAGTATATCCTGTGGAATGGCATTCATATGTCTTTTTGAACCCAGAGTGAGTCCTTTTTTAAAGAATACAGTGACATCAGCTTTAAACTCTTAAAGCTGAACATTAAGGCGATTGCTATTTTAAGTCTATTCATGCATCTCAATAGGCAGAGTATTTTTAAGCTCTCGTTGAATTTTTTCTCTCTTATTCATAATATGACGAAATGCATTTGTCAAGCAAATTGTAATGCAGGCTTTTAAGAAAGGAATTAGTGCTATGTTTTAAATGTATTATGTTTATGTAAATTGAAAAGAATATTATTTTTCCCTCCATATAATTTTTCTAAAGTGAATAGTGTGGTCTATATGTGTTCTCTTATTTTGATTTAACTTTTTTTTTTTCAGGATTCTTTGATGAATAAAAAGAACAGCATTTATTTAAAATAAAAATATTTTGTAACAATATACACTACTGTTGAAAACTTTGGGGTCAGTAAATTGTTTTTCTTTCTTTTTAAAAAATAAATAAATTCTTTTATTCAGCAAGAATGTGTTGAATTGATACAAACTGATACAAAGTGACTTATATTGTTAGAAAAGATATCTATTTTGAATAAATGCTGTTCTTTTTAACCTTTTATTCATCAAAAAAAAAATCCTGAAAAAAACCCACAGGTTTCACAAAAAACAAAGTTTTATTAGAATCAAATGATTTCTGAAGGATCATGTGACACTGAAGACTAGAAGAATGATGCTGAAAATTCAGCTTTGCATCACAGGAATAAATTATATTTTAAAGTACATTAAAATAGAAAACCGGTATTTTAAATTGCAATATTTAACATTACTGTTTTTTTCTGTATTCAAATAAATGCAGCCTTGATGAGCATAAGAGACTTCTTTAAAAAACAACAAACAATCTTACTGATCCCAAACTTTTGAATGGCAGTGTATATGCATATAAACTGACTTTTTTTTTTTTTTAACTGTGTACCGTGTGTATGTATAAATTTGTATACATTTTATTATTTTTTTAATCTATTTATATTTTCAGTTCTTTTGGAAACAAAAATGGGTCTTCTATGGTATTAAAAAACTCATTTAGGAAACTTTACTTTTAAGAGTATACATGAATTCTGTTGTTTATGAATAAAGTTGAGTAAACTGGGCTGAAAATATAATGCCAATCATTGTAATTTGTGATGTATATAAAATATGTGTGTGTGTATGATAGATAGACAGATAGATAGATTTTTTGTAAGTTAGAAAATTACAGTTCATATCAAGTGACTGCCGGTTGAAAGCCCTGGTTCAAAACAGCCTAAACTCATCTGAAATGTATGTATGCTTCACTACTACTAACTACTCATTACATTAAATTCATAATATAGGATATTTGTGTGTAAACAGGTAAAATGGAGACACTCAGGTCAGCAAATTGGTCATTTCAATCGTTTAAGTAAACTCGAAAAGTGTGCAAAAAGTGGGGTTTTCTTAGAAGGAAAGGTGTGCTCGCTCGCTCACTCATAACCGGTCTAGCAGGCAGGTTTAGGGTGAACTAACCCACGCATTGGTAATAACCTCTCTGACGAGTCCAACCGGCAGGATCATCATTCCACGCCGCCCTGAGTGAGACCCCATCCGTTTGCTCTCTATAAAAGCACCGTGCTTTTGGCAAGAGATGTGCAGTTCTTCTGTGTGGAAAGATGTCCTTAAAAAGCGAATCATCTCCCTTTGAAATGTTGCTTTTTTCAAGCAGGTGTCGAAAGATCCCGGATCTATGGTGTTCACCCTACGCTGTTTTCGTCGGTAACCTGTGGCTTCCTCTTTGGCCGAGTGGTTCTCAACAGTTCAACAGTTCATTTTATAATTGTGAAATGTTCAGGACCACTTGATCAGACTATGGAAAATTCATCGCTGAGTCGGGCTTGTTACTTTGTTAAAAGCAGGTTTGTTGAATTAACTGTATGATGACTGCGTTGCTGGCCTATTTACGCTCTCTTGCTGTCATTGCTCTGTGTTAAATGTCTGATTGTATGGCTTTACATGTGATGTTTCGTATTTTGACTGAAAATAATAAACTTAATTCAAAATGAAACCTAAAACTGTTCTTTGTTATTTTGTTACAAGACAGTAATTTGAGTGATTGTCTTTGGTAACGCACTGTAGCTTCTTTTCGCCAACCTTAAGTACTTAATCCTTGGACTTTCGAAAAGATTTATTTTTCAGCACACCTTATTTTTGTATTGTGTGCTATGTACTGCGGTAACTCTGGATTGTTTTAGGCTTTAACTATTTTTGTAGAACGTTTTTAGAAGTTAGCCAAATATTTAGCCTGCATTTCATAAATTTTGGAGGAAAATATTGGGTGGGTAAGTAAAACCCCTACACTCTTAAAAATAAAGGTGCTTTAATAGGTTTTTCACAGCGATGCCATGGAAGAACCATTTTTGGTCCCACAAAGAAAGAACCACCTATTTCCTACCTTTTTATAATCTGAAGAACCATCTTTCACCACAAAGAAAAAGAGCGTACTTTTACACCGTTTTTGCGTTTACTCAGAACTGTTGAATTTTACGTTGAGACGTTCAGAAACGACTTGAAGAGTTTCGAGCAGACATTCATCAGAGATGAAGATGATGTTTCCATTAATGGGAACATGGCGAGATTACACAGGCATGAAAACAGCTGAGGAGTTCCCCTGGGACGCTGTGTTTAAGATGCAGGGCATTTCTGTGACACTCAAGGGACCACTGGACATGATACAAATCATTTCAACGTGGATTAAAAAGATCGGACCCCAATAATCCCATACAATGTAAATTTTTACCCCCAGTAGACTCATATGACGTTTTAGCTATAGTTGCAGGGAGGCATTAATGAGATAAAGTCCTGCAAAGGTCAGACAATAATTACACAGCGTATTAACCTAACAATGAAAAAAAATATTTTACACTAATATGAGAGACTATTGGAATGCGCTACGACAGAACGAAATGGCAAATGAAATAAAATAATGGTAGCCTAACAGGTTAAGATGATATGTGTTGTGAGACGTGATAATTCATACAAGTCTTTTAAGAATGAAGAGAGAGAGAGAGAGGGAAAGAGAGGGAGGAGGTTGGGGGGAGGCGGAGACACCAGCGACGCTTTGAATCGGTCCACATGGTTTTCGTTTGGACTACCAGGTGTGTTCGCGCATCTCCATGCGCAAAGGATGGAGATGGTTAAACACTCAGAAGCTTCTCAAGGACAACATTTTCTTTTAAAAAGTCGCCAGTCTTCGGTCTCATTTTGGTGCTCTTTCACGTGGTTTTATTAATCGGCGTGTGTTGGTAATTAGAAATTGGCTGTATAACCCCCAGATGACAACACAGCTCAAACAAGAGGTTTCCCATGGCTTTACATGATTCACCACAAGATTCAGGGAATATACTACAGCAGAGGGAACCACCTGTGGAACTTGATACTCTCATTTTGGATGCCGATATAATATTTGGATTGACCAGTCATTATCTGAAGAGAAAACAGAAGGTAATAACTCCTTGTCCGTTTGCATGCTTTGTTAACTTGATATAGCTGTTAAACATAACACGTTTAAGCCTATATGCTTAGCTTTAGTATCAAATAAAAAATACAAAAATATCAAGAATGTTTCAGGACCACGAACAGCTCCTCCGAAAAGACCCATAAATGCGTTTGTCCACTGTAGCGATTCCCACAAAGTGTTTACACAGTGTTTAATGTCATGTTTTAGATCTCGCATAGACTTGCGTGGCGTAACAGCTGTAAAGTGCGTTGACCACAATGAAAGCAGATATAATTACAATGTAGTCTAAAAAGCATCGCCTAACATTTCTAAATCACTTCACTCATATTTGAAGAGTAAAATATTTTTATACAAGCTCAAACAAGTTTGTTTTATGCAAATGCATTTGCAGATTCTGGCCATGTGGCGGCGCTATAGGAATAGTAAATGGCTGACTGCGCCCTGATAATACTCCCTTTCTCATAATACTTTAACATGCTTATTTTACAATAAGTGTTCCTAAATTAACAAAAATACAGTCAAACCAAAAAGTATTCAGACACCTTCAAACGTTCTCACGTTATCACAGTTTATTCGCTATAGTTTAGAAAATGGTAATAAATATGACAAGAACGTAGAGTTAGTGACTGTGTCAGAACAAATTCATCTTGATGTCAGGTGACTTTGATAGAAAGCTATGTAACAAAACATGGTTAGGTCAAAGTGTCAAATCAAATTTTACGTCCCAAATTTTTACTGCTAGTCCAATGTATGAAGATTTCTTGGGTATATGTCATAGCTTACTTTATTTTGGTATCCTCAGTTGCATAAATGAACTATAGTGTCCTGCACCCACTATAAAAAATATCAAAAATTATATCTGGTGTCTGAATAATTGTTGGTTTGACTGTAAAAAAGCAGAAAAATAATAAAATATAAAACAGTAATGTGAATAAAATTCTAAGTGTAATATACATAGGAATTTTTTTTTTTAATTAAAAATAAAAAGTCTGAGCCTTTTCCCTGGGTGCCCTGGTTTCCACCAATCCAAAGCAGCAAATGTGAATTGACACAATAAACTACCCGTAGGTGTTGAGTAAATTAGCTCTGTATGTTAATAGACATTATAACGTCTCTGTTGTGGCTGTGACAGAGTTTTATACGTTCTGACAGGAAAATAACGAATGAGATTAGAGAGTTTTTCCAAAGTGTTTCACTCAGCTATCTATGGGAGTAAATGAAAAAGTGCGTCTCGATACGTCTGCATACGTCTATTCTGCCTACACCACCGTATTGTCAATGAAAACAGGTTACATTTCTCCCCTTCTCACAAGAGAACGATGCGCCTTCAATGTGAATCAGAGTCAAAAGCGCGCTGTGTGAGCAGTGACTCTGCTCCGCCCCTCAGAGATTCAATAGCAGTCTAACTTTGAGAGCTGATTTAAATTCATTTATCGTCAACATGGGATTGAGAAGCGCAACAACTCGCAAGACTGGAAAAAACTAAACTTTAAAGGCGTACATAAAGATATGAGTTAGCATTCATGAAATCAAATGGATAATATGGGAATCTCGCAGTGAGTCGGGAAACATCAGACTGACACGCGGGGATATTTAAAACAAAAACATGCGCTCTCATTATTGGGTTCAAGGTGCAGGACGCAGTCCAGATTTCAGGAGGTTCACGGTGAGTTACAGTGTGATTTAAGTTTGTATATTATTTTATTGTTATGTCAATTAGCATTTAATTATTGATTCATGAACAGTGTTTATCCTACTGGAAAAAGGCTTAGGGACTAGGAAAACTTGGTTTGGTGGTCTTAGCTGGTCTTTAAGCTGGTTTTCAAAGGCTTTCAGCTGGTCAGAAAAACTGAAGACCAGCTTGGTAAACCTGCTAAGTCCAGCAAACTATGTTGCACTGTACAGTTCAGCAGTACAGTCTTGTTTTTGTGAGGACCATATTGTGAGAGTCTTAGAGTAAAGTTTTGTAGTAACAGTTATCAACTACTTTTAATTCATTTCTCAATTTGAATTATTTTCTGCTCTCTTCTCACTTAAGGTTGTTGAAGTATCAGCAGCCAGTGAATCAGTGCAGAATCCAGCACTCAATCCTAGGAAAAGGCTTCATTCTGCAGAGGAAGTGCAATGCGGCAGCCGGCCAAACCCGGAGGGTGCCGGTTCAGTGTCCGTAACGGAGTTAAGTTATTCTGAGAACAAGCACGGGAGGGGAACTCTGTGTCAGCGATGTCAAATCATTGCGAACCAACTGAACAGGCAGGCGCGTGAGCTGGCCGAGCCAGGAACTCTGAAGGTTTGTGCATTCAACTAAACCATTAAATCAATTCATCTCAGGGCCTGTTACACAGCGAAGACAGTGACTGTGGTTTAGAAATGATCATTTTAATCTTTAAGGACTAAACTCTAATTAAAAGCAGTAAAAGTTAATTTCAAACAATACTCATTACGTAGTAATAAAGAATAAGGAGAGTTCAAAAACTTTAAAAGGCGTAGTTTACAAAAAAATGAAAATACAATTGATTTTTTTTTTCTCACGCTCATGTTGTTCCACACCTGTCTCACCTTTTATCTTTAGTAGAACACAAGAGATGATGTTCAGCATATTGGCAGTCTCCTTTCGATTTTATTGTATGGAAGAAAAAAGATTTAATGAAAGTGTTTGATGACAGAGACTGTCATTCTGCCTAACATTTCCTTTTGTGTTTCACAGAATAAAGAAAGTCAAACAGGTATGGAACAACATGACAGGAAGTAAATGATGAAAGAATTTAGATTTATATATATTACAATTCAAAAGTTTGGGGTCAGTAAGTTTTTGTTTGTTGGTTTTTTTTAAATAAATTAATAGTTTTATTCAGAATGATTCATTAAATTGATCAAAAATGACATTAAAACATTTATATTAGAAAGGTGTCTGAACTTTCTATATATCTAAGATTCTGAAAAAGTATGGAAGCCCATTTCCGTCACTGAATAAGAAGTAAAAAAGGTAATTGTGACTTTTTATCTCACAATTTCAACTTTTTTTCTTGCAATTACAAGTTTACTTCTTGAAATTCTTTTTTTCCCTAAAAATGTAAGATGCAAATTCGCAGTTCTGACTTTTTCTCAGAATTGTGAGATATAAAATTTACAATTGAGAGTTATTAAGTCAGAACTGCAAGATATAAGCTCACAATTCTGACTTTATTTTCTCAGAATTGTGTGATATAAACTCCCAGTTGTGAGTTATTAAAGTCAATAAAAATAATATCACAGTTCTGACTTTATAACATGCAACACAAGTTATAATTCTGAAAACTCGCAATTCTGAGAACATATCAGTCTTTTTATCCTCAAAATTGGACTTTATAACTCGCAATTGCAAGTTTATATCACACAATTCTGAGAAAAAAAGTCAGAATTGCAGGAAAAAAGTCAGAATTACGAGATACAAACTCAATTGTGAGAATTGCGAGTTTTATCTCACAATTATGACTATTTTTTGCAATTGTAAGTTTATATCATGCAATTCAGAGAAAAAAGTCACAATTCTGACTTTATTACATGCAGTTGTGAGTTTGTATCTCACAATTCTGAGATGAAAATTTTGAATTGTGAGATGTAAACTTGCAGTTGTGAGAAAAAAAGGCAGAATTGTGAGATGAAGTTGCAATTACCTATTTTTATTTTTTATTCAGTGGCGTAAACAGGTTTCCATAAAAAATGTATAACTGTTTCCACAATTTTTTTTTTTAAGTATTAACGTGCAATGATAATAATGAATTCAGACTTATGAAGAATCATGTGACACTGAAGACTGGCATAATGGCTGATTAAAATTCAGTTTTGCTATCACAGAAATAAATTACTTTTTAAAATATATTAAACTAGAAGCACTTACTTTAAATTGTAACAACATTAGTCAAATACATGCAGCCGTGATGAGCATAAGAAACTCCTTACTGACTTCAAGAAGTCCACATGAACTTCTAAAATTTACAATACGCATACGAATTTGATGCAGTGTGAGTTCAGAACACCATTTGACACAAACACCTTTGGACACATCGCTGTCATTAAGGATAATACCTGCTCTATGAAGCTGAAATTGCAGTCTGCACAGTATTTTGACTCGTCTGCCTCTTCAGCCCACCATGCATCTGAAATAGCCTTAGACAGTGATCAAAAATATGAGGCGTGCTACTTCTTTTTGACACGGCCACCAGCGTCTACACTGTCCACAATGATTATTTTAGATGATAGCGAGATGTATTGCAGGTAAAACACATTTCAATGACCAGTAGAACCGTCCAACTCAGCAGGATTTTATGGTCCCATTAATCGTGAGCGATGACACACTTTGAGTGGTTATATTCAAGAGAAAAACTGCTGAGATGAATGTAAGCAGTCATGCCTATCATTGGTGATGAGAGTTCTGATTATATTAACTGTCCTGGCAGTGCATAAAGAGAAGGCTGCAGCCCACCTTAGTGTTTCACTGAAGAATCATCTTAAACTAAACTGCAGCTAAGCTTTATTATGTTTATGGCAGAAGCATAACTTTTAATGCAAATCTCCTGTCCCTTTAAACTTATAAAGCTTGTATATACAGTTTAGCCTCTCACTCATTGTCATTGGCTTATAGTTATTTAAAGCTGACTCACTTGTTTCCTTTGTTATTGCTATTGTGTTTATTATGCAGTGACATCATTATTTATGAGTGTTAATAGTGTCTTGTTTCCATGCTTGTATACAGCAGCACTTGGTAGTTATTGTTCTTAACAACAATGTATGTAAAGGGAAGTGTAAAAGTGATACCATCTGAAAAGGAAGTTAAAGCCACCTAACTTTTACTACTCAATGAAAGTGTGATCCTGTTGGCTTGGTAATGCATTTCCTCAAATGGCCAGAGGCTGTGCATTCCTTCACGTTGACTGGGCCTATAAAGAGTTGGACCTGTCCGTAACCTCCTGTTTTTAAGTTTTGTCTTTCAAACTGACCCAGCCACAGGGGACGAATAGTTTATCAGGCCAGCACATTTTCATTTACTTCATCCCACATTCTTAAAAATAAAGGTTCCAAAAAGGGTTTCTCGCAGTGATGCCATATAAGAAGGATTTTGGGTTCCCTAATGCACCCTTTAGTGAACAACCATGTTTTTTAAAATAATGTAAAGAACGATTTTCCATTGTAAACATTGTTGCCAAGTCCACAGTTTTCCCACAGAATTGGGCTACTTTAACACTGTTGCTGTGGGTTGGTTTTAATGTCCATGGGTTGAAGCGACCCCAATAATGTCATATTTAGCCTCTGGAATGCAAATTATACCAGGGGAACCCTTCCAAAAAAAGTGTATTTTTCTGCCTCAAACGTAATTTTTACCCCCCTTGAAACACGACTGGGCTAGTTTTGAGTAGTAATTGCACGGGTTTTATTGTTAAAACCTGGCAACTCTAACTGTAACGAACCTTTCGTGCAATGAAAAGTTTCCATGGATGTTAAAGGTTCTTCATGGAACCATAGACACTCAGAAAAAAATGTACAAAAGCTGTCACTGGGGCGATACTCTTTTTAAAGGATTCACTTGGTACTTTAAGGGTCCATATTGGTAGCATAAAGGTGCATACTTTATGTACTTTAAGTACCTGAAGTGTACATATTAAAACCTAAAAGGTACAAAAGTGTTCCTTTTGAAAAGGTACCGGACGGGTACTGACCCAGTGACAGCTGTTGTACTTATTCTGAGAGAGTAGATGCCAAAAATAAATTTTTATTTTTAGCAATTTGGTAATCATATTCTTTCCGGAAAGAATATGTGTTGCTTCTTTATGGTGGGTAGGATTAATTAATTAATATCAGAGACATTATTTAGCTAACACTTAAAGGAAAAGTCCACTTCCAGGACAAAAATTGACTCATCCCTTGTCATCCAAGATGTTCATGTCTTTCTTCAGTCGTAAAGAAATTATGTTTTTTAAAGAAAACATTTCAGGATTGTTTTCCTTATAGCGGACTGCTATGGTGCCCCGATTTTGAACTTCCGAAATGTAATTTAAATGTAGCTTCAAACAATCCCAAATGCGGTTGTAAACAATCCAAGCCAGGGAAGAAGGGTCTTATCTAGCGAAACGATCGGTTATTTTCATAAAAATAACACAATTTATATACTTTTTAATGTCAAATGCTCGTCTTGTCTCGCTCTGCCTGAACTGTTTTTTCCGGTTCATGACAGTTATGTCAAAAAACTCCCATCTCATGTTCTCCCTGAACTTTAGAATCGTTCTATATCGCTGTTTTACCTTTTTTGTTAAGGGTGTTTGATCTTCTTTGCATGTTCACTTTGCAAAGACTGGGTTGGAACTTCTGCAATGATGTAGGATGATTTTGCAATAATTTTTGAAGTTGAGGAAGAAAATACGATTGGAGTTTTTCAACATACCCTAACTGTCTTGAGCCAGATTACACAGAGTTCAGGGAGAGCAAGACAAGAGGAGCATTTGAGATTAAAAAGTATTTAAATTGTATTTTTTTAAATGAAAATAACCGATCGTTTCGCTAGATAAGACCCTTCTTCCTCGGTTGGGATCATTTACAACCATATTTGGGATCGTTTGAAGCTGCATTTAAACTACATTTTGGAAGTTTAAAATCGGGGGCACCATAGTAGTCCATTATATGGAGAAAAATCCTGAAATGTTTCCCTCAAAAAACATAATTTCTTTACGGCTGAAGAAAGAAAGACATGAACAACTTGGATGTCAAGGGGGTGAGTAAATTATTTGTGAATCTTTGTTCTGGAAGTGGACTTCTTTAAAGGCAGCAGTGCTGGGCTATAAAGCTACAGTGTCTGATTCAGTCACGCACCGTGTGATTACAACAGATTTCAAGGTTTATTTTGGGGATGGGTGTAGATTTCACTCACTTGTTTTAGGAAAGTCCTGCTCTACTAGCTGGCTAACAAAAATGTGGTTTCCAGTCCCTCCCTTATGCACTGGAACGTAACAATTTAATCCAAATACAGTAGATCATTCAGTCATTTTAGAGGTTTTTAATATTATATAAATATTGCAATTCTGTCATCTCACCCTCAAATTGTTCCAAACCTGTATGAGTTTCTTTCTTTTGTTGAGCACAAAAGAAGATATTTATAAGAATGTTGGTAACCAAAGAGCTGACGGTAGCCATTGACTTAGTATAGTATTTTTTCCATTCTATGGAAGTCTACTATCAGCTGTTTGTGGTTAACAGAAGAAAGAAACTCATACAGGTTTGGAACAACTTAACATAATTTTTGGAACTATCCCTTTTAGAATATTTATTGCATTGGTCAATCATCTTAGATGGCGCTTGATATTTAAAGATGACTTTTCAGACATGTGAACTGAGCTAATGCAACGATTTCAACAAAGCATAACAAGACAAACATGGTTTAATTCAGTTTTATGAAGGATTCACTAAAAAAACAAAGATGGACAAACTATATCCAATCTGGCTTTCTTCATAAAAGGTATTCGGAAGACTAGCTAGCCTTTAATGACAGAAGGACAGAATAAATAGCTGCTTTCTTAGAATCTAATTACAAGCCTGGAGATAAGATGTGGTAAAGCTGTAAAATGTGCAAGGACATTTTCTTCTCTGCTGCCTCAGACAGAGTTAAATTGTTTGTCAGCTTAGACAATCAAGTCTGGGTCCAGACAGTCAGATTAAGCTGTAAGATACCCCTGCAGAGGCTGTGAATTCAACAAAAGCAAGATGAAAGAATCTCAGGCCACTTTTAGCACACAATGATGCTGTCAATACCAGACTCCATAAGTTTGCCTCATGGAAAGAATTTAAATTAAAAAGTGTAATGGCAGTCTAAATCCATTCTAGCTCGTCAATGGAAAACAAATTGGATTGTAGAATGGAGAGATTTATCTCAATTTCACATCATTATGATCACATAACAGTGGGTCACGCTATGTATTAAAAACAAATCCTTATGTAGCAGATCTGCAGAAAGAGGAGTCTAAAGAGTGCTCATGTGGAATTTGTTTACCACAGCCAAAATGTATTTAAAAAATATGAGGCAATATAAGTAAATAAAATGAGCGGAAAACATGTAAATGTATTTTAAATTCAATATTAGCAATTTTTTGTATATTTTGAAAACAAGTTTTGACTGTAATGGGGCAGATTAAAGAGATAGCTCACACAAAAATGAAAATTCTGTCTTTAAATACTCACCCTCATGTCATTCCAAATCCGTAAGACCTTTGTTCATCTTCTGAACACAAATTAAGCTATTTGTGATCAAATCCGAGAGCTTTCTGACCCTGCATAGACAGGGGCGCAACTGACATGTTCAAGGCCCAGAAACCGTAATGTTATGAAGCTACGAGAATACTTTTTTTTTCTGTCTTTGTGCACAAAAAGTATTCTCGTAGCTTCATAACATTATGGTTGAACCACTGATGTCACATAGACAATTTTAACGATGTGCTTACTACCTTTCTGAGCCTTAAACGTGTCAGTTGTGTTGCTGTCTATGCAGGGTCAGAAAGCTCTTGGATTTTATCATAAATATCTTAATTTGTTTTACAAAGATAAACAAAGGTTTTATAAGGTTGGAATGGATGGAACAGAATTTTCTATTTAGAGGCTTGCTTGAGCACTTTTTCATAAGCGAAACCTAGCGAAAGCAAATCATGCATCTGATTTTCTCCAGGCCATCACAGTATCCAGTATCTAAGGTCACATGGCTTAAAGTCACATTATGATCTCTGTGTCAGGACTAGGCAAAGGCATGTTATATTAAATATTTATTGGGAAGGCATAGCATTATTTAGTCTGCTGTGTGGTTTTGGTTTTCCTTTTGGCACAACACTTCACTTTTGAGTATATGTGGGTGTTTTTATCACTACAGTAATTCTGAAAACCTGAAAAACACATGATTGTGTGAAACTAATGACTTGTTTTTACCCTTTAAAGAGATAGTTCACCCAAAAATGAAAATTCCGTCATTAATTACTCACCCAAAAACCTTCATTCATCATTGTAACACAATTTAAA
>JAHKKF010513795.1:0-23023 GCA_019740295.1 Labeo calbasu
TATAAACATATCAGTTATTATTATATTAGAGTGTCTGTGTAAGTTCATTATTTTATTTTAATGCACATCTTATACTTTTCAAATAAATAACTATAATGGTAAATTATTATATTACAATTTTTTTTATTTATAATAAAAGTTGCGATTTCTGTGATATTAAACACCTGTTACTTCAAAGATATACTAGTAATTTAAACTGATTATATATCACGTTTCTTTTGTTGATGTTGTTGTTTTCCCTCCAATATTTTCATTAAATCAGTATTGGCAAGAAAACCCCTTAAAAATGAGGTTTGAAAAACCTGTACTGTAAAGATATTTTTTCATCAAAGCTATTTTGTAATTTTATCATCCAAAAACAAATAAACAAACAAAATAACTAGCACAGCTAGGAAATCAAAGACCTGGGACAACATACAGCGTAAGGGCCATAATATAATGAGTTATATCCGATGTTAAAATAAACTGGATATCATTTGTATAAGTGGTTTTATAACACTGTTAAATCTTGTAAATGCTGGAACCGTTATACAATCCCTCAGAGAACTACACCTGCTGCTGAGGCCTAGGGGAAACACTGATAAGCAGGCATGAGCTTTGACCACCTCTCAAAACAAGAGAGCAAAATGAAAAGGTGGTAATTTGTCCCATTGCCAGAGGGCAGTATCACCTTCTCATGATCATGCCTCCCTTCCTCCAGTTCTCCTCTCTCACCTGTGTCTTTCCCAGAGTGACACTTCTCTAAAAATACGGAAGGAATCACCCATCCCCCGTCTCCATCTTTGTCATATTGTGTTCACTGTAACTGAAGCCTCTTGCTCTGTCTTTCTTTCGCTCTCCCCATTTTTTTTTCCTTGTGCCAATGTCATCGCCTCTCAAGCTGTGATCTCCAGGGACCTCCGAGATCAAACAAACTGTTCCCGGTTGACATCTCTAACGGAAGTGGTGAGATCTGCAAAGAGCTGGACTTTAAAGGCTTTGAGAACATTCCAGAAGTCCATGATCTGTCTTAGAGTCACTCTGATTCACACAAGTCATCGCTCACTATCTGATTCAAAGTTCTAAAATAGAAATGGATTGCTAACATTAAACCCGCTGAGTTACAGTGTGGCCTCATTACGTCAGAAAATAAATAGTTTTGTTGTCTAATCAAACAAACAGGAAATGCTCATTATAAAAACCTAAAAAATGAAAAGTATGATTTAAAAAAAAATGTGGCTAAAATAAAAAAGGACCACATAAACAGAGTACAATAGTATTTTAAGAGCTCTATAAAAGATCCCAATTCAATGCATTTTCAAAATTACACTCATTTCTTTCCGTCATAGCTAACAGCTTGAAAATAAGCCACTTCATTGATTAATTGTGCAATTTCAAAATGGAAATTTCTAGAGTGAGGCAGTAGTGTTTTCAAACACTCATTCCATGTGGATAAGTGCGGGACTCAAGTACGTCTCATTTAGCCTGAACTGCAGCGGAGCTTCACAGATATTTTGTGTTTTGTATATAAAAGCCTCTTGTTCACATTTCGAAACCATTTTGTAATTATCATTTCCCACAGACATGAGAGTTGCTGCATTCAGCTGTCTGTATCACAATAAATCCATCCCAAAAAAGGCATGATTACTTATAATGGCCGGCAGCTTCTCCACTGGGACCGCTCATTGAGACAATACAGAAAGTAGTCTTCTCTTCCACCAAAACATGATGGTTTATAACGACACAACATTTCCACGAAACTCAATAGGATTTAAGGTATAAGAATAACCCTGCGTGAAGAGCCAACGCCTGTTTTAGTGAGGCTGATGGTGAAACAACTGCACAAACTAGATGGAATCATCTATTTGTGACATTTCCAAGGTGTCAGGGGTATATGGGAAGGTTGTGGAACTGTGTGTTGTATGGCGATATCTCTCAGAGCCAGCTTCGGTCAGGGCACTTGGAAACAGGAAGACCCTGATAGTTTTTCTGTGAAATCATGGAAAAGGTCAGAACACTTTTCCATCTGGAGCTAAACCTAGTGCATCCACAGGCCTGCACCTGGTGCAGGTCACCTCTCCATCTCACACGCACAAACAGACACACTGTGATGACATAAACAAAAATTATGACTATTTTTAACTGACACCACTGGACAAGTCATGAGATGACATTAACATGACACCACAAATACAAACAGAATACATTTCATAATATGAATATCACATCAGAATTAAATGGATAGATCATCTCAAAATGTTGTCATTATTTAGTCATTCTCATGACTTGGAACGAAAAGGAAGATATTTTTAAAAAAGTATTTCCATAAAATGGAGGTGAATGGAATGCAAACCAACACTGGACTCAACTGGCTTCATTGTATAGACAATAAATACATAGATTTTGTGAATAAAAATATATGCAATATACAAAATGTCTTTTTAAAGACACATCATACCATTTTAAACATGACGTGAGTAAATAATGACATAATCTTCCTTTTTTTATAAACTATCCCTTTAAACTGTGCCAAATTACTGGAAAAATGACGAAGTGTTGCAAAATATTCTGACAAGAGTTTTTCTCCTCATTAAACTAATGACTAATCGACTACAAGTGGATTTCCTTGTGAGACCAGACACAGACTCAAATTTACATATCTGAATAAAAGTTTTATACGGTTGAGGTCAAAAGTTCACATAGATAAATGTTAATTATTTTACCAAACAAAGAGGGATCATACAAAATGTATGTTATTTTTTTTTATTTAGTACTGACCTGAATACGATATTTCACATAAAAAACGGTTAAATATAGTCCACAAGAGAAAATAATAGTTGAATTTTAAAAAATGACCTTGTTCAAACGTTTACATACGTTTGAATCTAAATACTGTGTTGTTACCTGAATGATCCACAGCTGTGGTTTTGTGTGTGTGTGTGTTTAGTGATAGTTGTTCATGATTCCCTTGTTCGTCCTGAAAAGTTTTTGAGCATTTTGTGTATTTCCAAACCCTTTCCAACAATCACTGTATGATTTTGAGATCCATCTTTTCACACTGAGGACAACTGAGGGACTCATACGCAAGTATTCAAATGCTTATTGATGCTCCAGAAGGAAAAAACAATGCATTAAGAGCCAGGGGGTGAAAACTTTTGAACAGGATGAAGAAGTGTCTATTTTTCCTATATTGTCTAAATATATATATATTTTTCATTTAGCACTGCCCTTTAGAAGCTACAGAAGATACTTACATGTTTCCCAGAAGGCAAAATAAGTTAAATTTACCCTGACCTTCAAATTCAAAAGTTTTCACCCCCCTGGCTCATAATGCATTGATGTTTCCTTCTGAAGCATCAGTGAGCGTTTGTCCCTTCTGTAATAGTGTCCCTCAGTTGTCCTCAGTGTGAAAAGACGGATCTCAAAATCATACAGTCATTGCTGGAAAGGGTCCAAATACACAAAAATGCTGAAAAACCATTTTTATTAATAATTTTGAACAGGATCATTTTTATAAATTCAACTATTATTTTGTCTTGTGGGCTATATGTAAATGTCTTTTCTGTAAAATGTCTTATTCAGGTCAGTACTAAGTAAAAAATAACATGCATTTTGTATGAAACCTCTTATTTTGGTCAAATAATTAACATTTTGCAGATTCTGCAATGTGTATGTAAACTTTTGACCTTAACTGTATATTGATAAGCTTCATATGCTTGGTTTGCAATTGGCTGCAAGGTAAATTGGCTGGGAAGTGGCAGTTTGTCATCTGCAGTCAAGTGGTATTTAAATGTTATTAAACAACTTGTACAAGACATTCATAAACAAGTTAATCCTGCTCTCAAAATAATTTGAGTATTTAAACACATAATGTAATTAAATTACATACAATTTAAATAAAATACATTCATTGTATGTTGTAACATAATTGGTTTCTGGGAAAATGTTTATGACAAAATTGATCAAAAAAAACAAAACAAAACAAAACCGTAGAGTGGCAGTTAACTTGAAAGACAAACAATGAGGGTTTGATTTCCAGAGCATTGGTAAGCACATCAGTGTCCTTAAACATCTTAAACATCTACTTTAACACCCCGCAGCAAAAATCTTATTTCACGCTGCTTTCCTGCGGGAAGTGAAGTTCTTAAGGAATGAAGCAAATAACAGCCTCTGTAAATTTTTGGTGTGGCTCTCATATACCTTCAGAGGTGAGTATAGTGTGCCCAGGCTAGCCCAGACCACAACCCCCTGTGGAGCTGAGAGGACCCAGCCCATGTCTAACCCTGTCTGAGAAGACTTGACAGAAGACAAACGCACCACCCGGACCCATGTCCAGCAAGGTGTTCAGAAGGAATGTGGACCACTGCCTTTGATCAGCAATTCGGTCATCCAACTATTCAATGCAATCAAACATCCAAACCTACAATAAAAGAGCTTAAGGACCTACTGAAATGATCTGTATTAAAAATAAATAAAACAAATTTGTCAAGAACCAGATCCAACATGGATCTCCAGTTTCCACTGTAACATGAGATGGAGCTCAAGAAACACCCCTAAGGTTACATATAATCCCCTATAATTACTAACAGGGAAGCTAATCGTGAGATAAAAATAATAATGTAAGTTCCAACCAAAACACATTCAACCCACCTAGCGAGGGTGCATTTCAAAGTTTTACCCATTATATAACATTTGAATCCACCCATTTCACATGAACAAATAAAGATGAGTTGTTTATTTTGAGAAAATACATTTTTATAAAAGATGTAACTGGTCTAGACATATGGATAAAACAAAGCTATATCTTTAGTACAGGCTGTCCTAATATCTAGTGATGCATTTCCCATTTTTGTGCCATAAGACTGAACAATTAATCTACCATGTGAAGAGGCAAGATCTCTCACAGGTTTCTGTGTGGGTTATGTTTAGGGCGATAGACATAAAAACTGTGCAATTCTATGAGATGCCCTTACTAATATAGTGAAAACAAATGTGTAAATGATGGTAGATGACAGGCCTGCCTGCTTATGTATGTATCTATACAGACAGACAGACAGATAAATAGATAGATAGATAGATAGATAGATAGATAGATAGATAGATAGATAGATATTGATTTATGATATTGATTCTTAAATTCAAAGAATCAATTAGTCTAGCCTGTTTTCAGATATGAAAGGAACAATGTAGTGCAACTCCCATCTAGTAAATCGTAATAAGCTTTGTGCTTTGTTACTGTTGATATAAAACTAAATCTCAGATTTCAAATTCTGTCCATTTTATTACAGTATTCAGACAATAAATGCTGTTTTGGCACTGTTTAATGTGGAGTGACAGATCGCTGTAGTGCCTCTGCTCAAGACTGAAGAGATAATCCGCTTTAATACCAGTTTCAGCATGAAATAAACATAAATTAACATCTGAAGGTATGTTAAAAGAAAGAGTAAAACTTACTGGAATCCGTATCCTGTCTCGTGTAATTGCTCAATTAACATTTCAACTGCACAAAGACGGCAATATAACAGTTTGTAAACAATGTCACGTAATGTCACATTTACTTCAGAAAAAATATTCGGTGACCATAAACTTGTTAGTCAGCTAGAAAAATGAACTCTGGAGAGGAGATTTGCTAAATATATGCACCATATAACATATTCATTATAATTTTTACTGCTCTTCAGTGTTTATTTACGTTTAAAATCGGCTGTCGGTTGATAAAAAATCTAATTAATTACTTGATACTTTGATTCATTAATCTAATTAATCACAAATTAATTTGTGAAAATACCCACAAAAGATTATTTAAAGCTATATTTGTGTTAACTGAGAAATGATCAAGTAGACTTTGCAAACTGAAGCTTTAGAAAGAAATATTTTATTTGATTCATCACAAAATTGATTAAATATAAACATTTAGGCTGCAACAGCCTAACATAAACTATGGAACATAAAAGGAAATAATTGGAGAAACATCTCAGTATTTTTTGTTCATACAGTGAAAGTCATTGGTAACCAAAACAGCTTTGTTACCAACAGTCTTCAAAATTCCTTCTTTTATGTTCCAAAAAAGAAAGATTTGAAATGACATGAGGGTGAATAAATTATGACAGAATTAATTTTTTTTTTGGTAAACTATCCCTTTAATGTTTTTTTTTTGGACTTATTATTATGGACATTTGAATCAATTGTTCACACGATTCGTTCAAAATGCGGATTCATTCAGAAACTAAACACAGCTGTGTTGGTTGAAGACGCGGAACAATTCTGCTGTGGCTTCAAAGGTAGTATGTTCTCTGCTAAATTCAGCAAAAACACATAATATGTTTAAAAAAAACACAATATCAGCTTCTTATTTACCGAACTGTTGTACAAAATCACATTTAAGCTTGTGATAGATCGGGACAAAATCAGCACTTGCTCTTGCTGCCTGTGTGATATCATGTGATATGTGATATATAAATATATGAGACAAAACACATATGGGGCATTTTTTACACCAATATCTTACATTTTAGGGCATAACTGCGTTTATGGAGGTCTTGCTCTGCATCATATTTGTCAACTGTCAACTATATAAAATATAAGATGATGTACGGGTCTGGGGGCGGGGCCAGCACATTAACTGCGTTAAAATATTTCAATCGTGTTATTTTTTCATAACTAATTAATTAACATGTTAAACTGACAGCCCTAGTTTAAATGAATGCGTCACGTTTTTTGTGTTTGGCGCTGCATCTGATATAACACAGCCAAAACAATCTACATTGAGTCGAATCGGAAATCAAATCAACTCACAAGCTTGTGAATCAGAATTGAATCTTGAAATCTGTCAAAACCCAGCTCTAACAGAGAGATAGATGTGGTCATTACTGGTCCTTCCTGAGAGACAATGCATATAGATATGGGCCAGGTCAAATTAAAGGTTGGGCCTTGGTGTGGTTCAGACTCACCTGCCCCACAGGTCTGTGGATGAGGTCTGAGAGCGGAGCAGGGCCCTCCTGCAGAGCGGCCGGAGGCCTCAAGGCGGGCCTGGGAAAGGGGCTGCATGCTGAGGCTCATGAGGAGCTCTCCGCCTTTCACGGCAGGACCTCTGTCAGTCAGCGCTGGCCCCCTGCAGCCCACAGACCTGCCAGGACACAGCACAGAGAACACACAGGTGAGTGTAAGGGAGAGGAAGGATCTCTGCGTGGGGGCTTAGATATAATACTGTCTAATGTTCTCAAAGGAAGACAACTTGACGGATGATAGACAAATAGGCTATAATAGAGAATATTTTTGATGTGGTATTATACTGTTTTATACTTTAAATTGTCATTTTCAGGTATGCATTTGGGGATAGAATGATGTTAAGTGACAAAACCTTTTGGCGAAGAGTAATTGTAGTGCTGGGTTTTTTTTGTCAGATTCTTTGTTGCTACTGTAGTAAACATCAAGTGTCACGTGTGTCTCTTAAATTAGCATGTTAAATGAAATATCACACAGCGATAAAGTAATAATAATGCTGCTAAATGTGTACAGTAGCTTGTTTGAAGTGTATTTTCCATGCAGTCATGTGTAAAGTAGCAGTGCATGTAGCATTTAATCAGTTAGCGGTCCTTTAACCACTTGATGTTGTCTTGGAAATCAGCCTGAACTGTGAAAGTGTTTGTTCATTTAAACACCATAGCTATGTCTAAAGCTAGCTTCACTGCAGGGCTTGTTATGTATATCTAAGCTGTTTTGCTTGTGACGAGAGTGTGATGCACTGCTTGCAAAAATTCCATAAATCCTGGCAGGGGGTTGGAGTATGTTTCCGTGACTGTAATTCTTTTATTAGAAGTTACAA
This sequence comes from Labeo calbasu, assembly GCA_019740295.1. Taxonomy (NCBI): domain Eukaryota; kingdom Metazoa; phylum Chordata; class Actinopteri; order Cypriniformes; family Cyprinidae; genus Labeo; species Labeo calbasu. The sequence goes on from JAHKKF010513795.1 coordinate 7,805, forward strand.
AATAACAAAATTTTCCAATATGGAGAAAAAAAATCTGTTTGATAACCAACAAGAACACCTGTTGGCATTCAGCATGACTTGATGTGCCAAACTTCCATGAATAGGTTTACGATTGCCAAAAAACCTTTTCTAAAGACAATTTTGTTCAAGGATTGTCTATAAATAGTCTAAAGAAACTCACAACTTGGGTGTATGTGTGTCAATATACACATTATGGGTGGATGTGTGTTGGATGTGAGTAAGACTAATCACAAGTCAAAGCAGAACCCACCTAGGCCTGGGGAAGAGTGCAGACGAACTGTTAGAACTCAGCTGGATGCCACTACCTGGACTATTAGTCATCACACAATAGGAGCCATTTATAAACACTGAAAAGAAAAGAGAATGAACAAATTAGTTATACTGTACTGGTTATCATTTTCCTAACAATAGGGAAATATGTTAGGAATGATTTTCAGAAATGTTACAGATGGTTGCAGATCATCTTTACACTTAAATATGTACAAAGATTGGGGTCTGCAAGATTTTTAAAAAAATATTTTTTTAAAGCTCAAGGCTGCATTTAATGATTACAACACAAAATACTGCAAAAAAGTAATACTGTTACAGTTAAGAAAAACTCAGCATCACATGATCCTTCAGAAATCATTCTAAAATGCAGATTTGGTGCTCAAGAAACATGCATTATTATTATCAGTGTTTAAAACAATTTGATAAAATTCATAAGCATTGATTCAAAAGTTTTTTTGTTTTTTTTTTTTTGTAAAAATGTCAATGACTTTTGACCCTAAACTTTTGAAAACTGTATCTGTCTTCCCAAAAGCAAAATGCTAACTTTTGTATCAGTGTTTATTGCCTGGTGAGAAAATACATAACCGTTTGACAAAAATTTGGCTTAAAAGAATAGTTCACCCACAAAACATAAAACGAAAAATTTTGGAAGAATTATACTGGGTTTTTTTTTTTTTTTTTTGTATGGAAGCTGTTTCCGCCACTGGATAAAATTTTTTTTAAATGTAATTGTGACTTTGGGTGATACAAACACATTTCTGACTTTTTTTTTTCTCAGAATCGTGTGATACAATTGTGAGATTTAAACTAGCAATTGTGAGTTATGAAGTCAGAATTGTGAGCTATAACTTGCAATTCAGAGAAAACTCACAAATTTGACTTTTTTCTCAGAATTGCAAGTTTATATCTTACAATTCTGGCTTTATAACATGCAATTGCAAGTTATTCAGTCAGAATTGTGAGATATAAACTCGTAATTCTGAGAACATATCAGTCTTTCTCACCCTCAAAATCGGACTTTATAAAAAAAGATGTAAATTCATAGTTGTGAGAAAATATCAGAATTGCAAGATACAAACTCACAATTGTGAGAAAAAAGTCAGAATTCCGATACAAACTCGTAACTGCGAGAGAAAAAGTCAGAATTGCCAGATACAAACAATTGTGAGAAAAAAAGTCAGAATTGCAATATAAACGAATAGCTGTGAGTGAAAAGTCAGAATTGCAAGATACAAACTCACAATTGTCAGAAAAAAACTCAGAATTGCGACATAAACTCGTAGCTGTGAGAGAAAAGTCAGAATTGCGAGATACAAACTTGTAGTTGTGACAAAAAAATCAGAATTGCAAGATACACACACAATTGTCAGAAAAAAACTCAGAATTGCGACATAAACTCGTAGCTGTGAGAGAAAAGTCAGAATTGCGAGATACAAACTTGTAGTTGCGAGAAAAGTCAGAATTGCAAAATACAAATTGGTAGTTGTGAGAGAAAAAGTCACAATTGCAAGATACAAACTCACAATTCTGACTTTATTTCCCGCAATTTTGAGTTTATATCACACAATTCTGAGAAAAAAAGTAAGAATTGTGAGTTTATATCTCACAGTTCTTTACAACTCGCAATTGCGAGTTAATATCTTGCAATTCTGTCTTCATTTCTCAGAACTGCAAGTTTATAAAAAAACCTGAATTGCGAGTTTGTGTCACACAATTCTAAGAAAAAAAAGTCAATAAACTTTTTAAAATCTTGTATTCAGTGGCGGAAACGGGCTTCCATAGTTTTTGCATCTTTTTTTGTTGTTGTTTGTTTTTTATGCACACTTTTGCATTCCACAGATGAAATAAATTAAAACCAAACTGAAATGAAAGTAAATAATGACTAAAAAATGATTATAACTTTAACAAAGCACTCATTGTATAGACCATCAGGTAGCTTGATTGATAAATGTGAACTTGTATAGTTTACTTAAAGATCCCGGGTGGTGTGATGCCCAAGTGAGTAAGATCAGAGGCCTCCGAGAGTGCAAACGTGGTGCAAAGTGGTGCCACTGGTTTGTACAGGCCTCTTAATATGCATCTGTCACGCAGACCATTGCATGCACGTTCAGGTTCTGTTGGAGCCGTATGAGTAGTAGCTGACTCCATATTCACACCATACATGGGTGCGGTTACTCTACTTCTAGATTAGCTAGTTTGGGGCTTAGTCAGTCTGTACGGCTGCCAAAAAAGACACGTTGAGATGCACGTTTTGGATAGATGCTGGCACGTTGAACAACTGTAGTTTCATACCATGACATATGGACATACATGTCGATAATACTGCTTTAGTTTTGTTAGCCGAGGGTGATTAAGAAAACAAATTAGCCTCATTTCAGGGCTTGGCTGATGTATGGCGAAACAGAAGAGGGGCTCAGCTAGTATCATGTCTCTTTTATGGCTGGTACCTGGTGGGATTCTCCACGATTCCACCAGGCAGGGCGAGGTTGCCCACAGAGGAATGTTGTTGCTGTTTTAAGTGACTATTACTACCTGCTGGCTCTCTTTCACTCGGGCCTCTATTGCCTGGGGATTCGATTGGATTGGAGCTGTAAAGTCTTGTGTTCCATGGGGCTGGTCCCAGGGGTAAATTGATGGGAGGCAGGACCCTCATTCAGGCCCGGCAGGGGGCTACAATCGCAGGCCTGCCCTAGCCTTTGGGCTGCCCTGCTTCCGGTTGAAGAGGCCTCAGCAGGAAACGCTATCCCAGTTACACAGCCCAAGTGCCAACGCAGACCCATACAACTCTATAGGTTTAGCTAAAGAGACAATCATTGCTAGAAGAAATGCATAAAATCATGTATTTGTACATGGTGATCTTTTTTTATGTTTTTGACAAAACAAGGCTTAAATGATCAAAATTGACAGTAAAGACATCTATAAAGTTACAACAGATTTCAAATAAATGCTGCCATTTTGAACTTTCTATTCATCAAAGAATCCTGAAAAATGAAGTTTTCACAAAAATATTAACCAGTTTTATTAACTGTTTTCAAAATTCAACTGTATTACCCACAATAAGAACCATTATTAACAAGTGAGCATGTAATCAACATATTTCTGAAGGATCATGTGACACTGAAGACTGAAGTAATGGCTGCTAAAAATTCTGCTTTGTATCACAGGAATAAATTAAATTCTAAAACAGTTCTTTTAAATGGCAATAATATTTCACAATATTACTGTTCTACTGTACTTTTTGATGAATCAATGCACCACTGAGCATAAAAAAAATCTTAATTATTCCTAACTTTTGACTGGTAGAGTATATTTTATATTTGATTGATGTGTTGACATAGTGTGAACAAAACAACACTTGTTTCATTCCCACAGGTGGAGCTGCACCAGATAGAAAGTTCTCCACCCAACAGTTCCAGTCCCATGCTTCTAGAGGGGCATGATAATCAGCTCTTCACATCCGCTGTCACCTAAAACACACAAAGTGCTGAAGGAAGAGGCCTTAGAAACCTCAAAAAATAACAAAAAGCAGCCAGCGTATTCCCAAATGGGCCAACATGAGAGGTACAGGCCACTCTGGGGGTGTTTGAAGAGGTGAAGGTGAAGTCCTTCATCTCTAATGTCCAGATGTAGTGGTGTGGCTGAGAAGATGTTGGATCCTCAAGTGTGTGTATGTGCTCCTTTTGCTGTGAACTTGAAGTTCAAGTTTTGTAACAATTCACTTCTCACAGTCACCATTGTGGTCTTCACTTCACACTAATAAATGGAAAGTGAACTCGAAAAGTTTTGCAGAAGAACAAGCATTGTCTCAGTGTGTCTAAAATCCCTTAATGAGTAATTAAAACTGTGTTGTTGACAATTGTATTTGTAAAAAAAAACTTACATTGAATTAAACATCATTTATTCATTTATTACATCTGTTTTGTGTGAAAATTATTTATATATACTTTCACAAACTTGTGAACAGAATTTTTATATATATTATGCTTTGTTTATTTTCTCTATCTAAACTGTACATTTTTTTAAATTATGCAAAAACTGTGGAATTATTTAATTCTAGAGGTCAACCGATTATTACAGATCAAGCTGACTGATAACCGATATTTTGAACCGACATATATGTCTGGTGTAAAAATGAAAATGAATGTCAAAATTAAGAATAACAAGGGCTCTGATAAAAACTTTCTTTAAATGCTTTTAATTTTTTTATTGGCAAATTGGTTTTAAAAAATTACTGATACCGATAACCATAAAAAATGCTTAATATCGCCGCCGATAATCGGTCAACCACTCTTTAATTCTGTGCATTTGGGGTATATAAAATTATACCTAATGCAAATAGCCACAACAAGACAGTGATTTTTCACTTAAAAATGTTACATTTCATCACAAAATGATTTTAAACACAATTCTGATATGGTGCATACAGAGATGTATGTAACATGAATGTCATATTAAAACTGTGTTGTTAACAATTGTATTTAAAAAAAACTGTTGACAATTACATTTTAACTGATATAAGTAAAAATGAATTAAACAGTCATTTATTAATTTATTTTATCTATATAAGTCTAGGAGGTGACCAATATGTGTTTTTCAAGGCTGATGCTGATACCGATTTTTACAGATCAAGTAGACCAAAAACCGATATTTTGAACCGATATATATGTCTGGTGTAAAAATGGAAATTAATGTCAAAATTAAGAATAACAAGGGCTCTGACAAAAACTTTCTTTAAATGCTTTTAAATTATTTTACTGGCAAATCAGTTTTAAAAAAACGACTGATACCAATAACCATAAAAAAATGCTTAATATCGTCGCTGATAATTGGTCAACCGCTCTTTAATTCTGTGCATTTGGGGTATATAAAATTATACCTAAAGCAATTAGCAAGACAAGAAAGTAAGCTATTTTTATTTTAAAAATGTAAAAATGTTATTTTCATCACATAATGATTTTAAACATAATTCTGATATGGTGGAAATGCAACAGAAAAAAAATGACTCTTTGAGGTACGTTCAGCTACCGTCAGTTAAAAAAGTTAAGAAAGTTTACGAAATGAAAGTGTCCAAAGATTTTAAATATTTAAAATATATTACTATACATTCATGTATATGCAATGTTTCCAACTGCTTGATACTCAAATAGGTCAAACTAGGTTCACAGTCAGATACACACAGTGTACTTTTAAATGCTGAAAGATTACACGAGGAGAACACCGAAAGGGAAACAGCTGAAGTGAGCAGGCATGTTCCTGCAGTATCTGACAGGCAAATGTGACACTGGTTAACTCTTCAGCACCTCTTTGCTCCTTCCTCTGTTTTCACAGGTGTCTGCTGCTGGTTGTTTTAGGCAGAAGTGAGAGCATTCGACTGAGCGATATGAGGAAAGAGGTGGACAGCCCACGTCATCACCTGCCCAGGGTCAGGCCTGCACTCATGCCTCACAGTGAATGACTGCTGATCCAACAAGAGCACAAATTGTACTTCCTCCACCCAAATTTCTGCATCTTAGTCATAAGAATCATAAACCGGATTTGTTATCCAATCTCATGGGAAGCATTAAGGAAACAGTGCCGGCCCAGGAGCCATAATGTTCTGCGTGATGCTTAGGGGAACAGGCACAGAATGCATTTCCTCTATCAACACTTCAGCAACACACATGTTTCCACCGTGATGATTCACATTTCTCTAGGGTGAAATTCAGGAAACAATTATAAGAATGCTGCTGATCATTTGCTGTTCTGGAAATTTGGAAATGAACTTGTACGGAGATAATATTCAACTGAAAAATAATATATGAATATATTTTTAAATTATTCATGTGATTGCAAAGCTAACATTTTCAGTAGACAGTCTTCAGTGTCACATGATCCTTCAGAAATTATTCAAATTTGCTGATTTGGTGTTTAAGAAACATTTTTTTCTTGTCAATGTTATGCTGCTTAGTATTTTTGTGGAAACTGATCAAATCTCTTTTAGGATTCTTGATTAATAGAAAGTTCAAAATAACAGAATTTATTTGAAACAAACATATTTTGTAATATCATAAATGTCTATGCTGCCATTTTAAAATCAACCTTGCTGAATAAAAGTAATTAAAAATGTATTACTTTGACAACTCTAGCTTGTATAAAGGCTCACATGACATTTCAAAATAAAAAAATTACTTTCGTTTTCTTTTTGTGTTCTAATTGTTTCTTTTTGTTTTCTAATTGTTTTCTATTTTCTGTTGCCTCTTTTTAGCTAAATAATCAGATTTGTCCACCTGATCACAACTGTTACAAAGAATAAAACACATACACTACAAGTCAAAAGTTTTTTAATGTTTTATAAATAATACTCTTCTGCTCACCAAGCCTGCATTTATTGATCCAAAGCACAGCAAAAACAGTAAAACTTTGAAATATTTTTACTATTTAAAATAACTGTTTTTTTATATATATATTTTAAAATGTAATTTATTCCTGTGATTTCAAAGCTACATTTTTTGTATCATTACTCCAGTAGCATGATCCTTCAGAAATCATTGTAATATTCTGATTTGCTGCTCAAAAAACATTTGTTATTATTATTGTTATTATTATTATTATGTCGAAAACAGCTAAGTATTTTTTCAGGTTTCTTTGATGAATAGAAAGTTCAATAGAACAGCATTTATCTGAAATAGAAATCTTTTGTAACATTATAAATGTCTTCATCATCACTTTTGATTAATTTAAAGCATCCGTACTAACTAAAAGTTATTTAAAAAAAATACTCTAAAGACTCTAAGCTTTTGAATGGTATAGTATATAAACTTTTTTATTTCAGATAAATGCTGATCTTTGGATCTTTCTATTCATCAAAGAATCCTGAAAAAATGTACTCAGATGTTTTAAGTGTTTCTGAGGGATCATGTGACACTGAAGACTGAAGTAATGATCATTAAAATATATTCAAATAGAAAACAGTTCTTTTAAATAGTAAAAATATTTTAAAATTGTACTGTTATTGCTGTACTTTGGATCAAATAAATGCAGGCTTGGTGCAGATGAGGTTTCTTTAAAAAAACATTAAAAAACCTTACTGTTCAAAAACTTTTGACTGTTAGTGTATTCTAACCTTATATTGTTTAAAACACACACACATTGTTTCATTGACCTATCCAGGCAGTAAAATACATAGGCTCAATAAACTGTAAAGAATTTGAGATTAAATGGGTTAACTGTCAATTATATGACAGATCATGTCATAAAACTCCTCGTTAACAGAAACAACTCCTCTTCAAACTGTCAGAACTAACACAGAATAGCTGCATAGCTATGAGTATTTCTAAAAGAACAGAGGTCAGAGATGACAAAAGAAAGGTATCCCTGCAGGCAATAGCGCACCGGCCTAAGAGGACATGATAAAGATCTGGTCTGGCCTGGACGTTGCCATTGCAGCTCCAGGGCAAGACAGTAGGATGAGTAAATATGTGCCATCAGATAAACCCGTCTCTCCTGTTCCTCCACATTACAGACCCCACTGCAGGAATCTAAAGCACTGAATATAAACGGAGCCCACCATGCAGGTCCCAAAAGTAAACACTGGATCATTTAGAGGCTAAAAAAAAAGAGAAATGTTATGTAAAAGAGAGCACTGTCACATGACCAAAGACATGTAGAGAACTGTTTTACTGCCCACTCTATGATCGGGATGAAAGCTCGGACCCCTGCTGAGACAATGAGATTCTGATCTTTAACTCACACACATCAGCACCCATCCGTCCCCACTCTAATTATAGAGAACAGCCATACAAGAGCACAGTGACATCCTCTGATCAGGACCTCTGTCATGCTAGACACTCATATTTCTAGACACTCATGTTTGCCATATAACCTTAGCACTGGATATAAATATTATCCCAGGTGAAGTGCTTTCTGCGCAGCTTCTGCTGTCTAATCCACAGGTATTAGGACTCTGTTGATTTAAATGTTAAGTACACATTTGGAGTAACGTCAATACAAGCATATCAGATGATGTAGAAATGTTTTCAGTAGGCTACAAGTTGTCATTTAGCAAACAAGTTTATCCTAAGCGATTTACAGTAGAGAGACAATTGGCCCAGGAGCAACCTGGAATAAATTGCTCAAAAGCTTAATAATAGCTTGGTGCTGGTGTTAATTTAGTTTTAAACTATACTATTGTCGTGTATTAATATTTTGAATTAGCTTTTATTTTTAATTATTCCGTTTTATTTCAGTTTTAGTTTTAGTCATTTTAGTACTGGTTTTCAGTGGTTCAAACAAAACTTATATGTTGCCAGTATGTATTTGGTATCTAAAAGTTGTTCTGTATAGCCTAGGAGAGCATAAGTATTCATCACAACTGTGCATCAGAAAATAAGATTATAAAAGCATTTCTGAAAAACTGTAAATATGCTATGCTAATAAGCTAAGTATACTACGAAATGCCAAGTATTGACATGTAAACCCTGTTAGACTGATTACAAACTTCAGTCGCTGGTTCTAACGGCTGACCAGTTGTTTGTGTTGAACCGGCCCCAACGCAAACAGTTGCCTTTGATGTCACTGTTGGGAGTGCGGCTCTTTTGCCATGGAGACTGACACTTCGCTCTGATTATTAACTGCGTATACGATGAGACAGGAAGTACAGGAAGTAAGGGCAAGTAAAGGAGAGGCCGAGGACTGTTGATGGTTTAATGGAGTCTAAAGGTCTTCCCCAAAGCGGAAAAAGGATGGCTCTGCAAGCTTTCATGGCTGGACAATATATCAACCTCTCCCACTGTAGCAGTGAAGCTGTGAAGCCTGGGAAAGACTACTTTTCTTCACTAAAAGGCTATGATAACTATGAGAACACCTTCTGAAAGTTAAAGGATCAGTTCACTCCAGAATTAAAAATTTCCTGATAATTTACTCACCCCAATGTCATCCAAGATGTTCATGTCTCTCTTTCTTCAGTCGAAAAGAAATTACTTTTTTTCAGGAAAACATTCCAGGATTTTTCTCCATATAGTAGACTTTAATGGCGATTAACGGGTTGAAGTTCCAAATTGCAGTTTCAATGCAGATTCAAAGGGCTCTACACGATCCCAGCTGAGGAATAAGAGTCTTATCTAGCAAAGCGATCTGACATTTTTTTTTTAAATATAAAATTCTATACTTTTTAACCACAAATGCTCATCTTGCACTAGCTCGACTTCACGCATTACGCAGTAACGGTCATGCATGACATAGGTGAAAGTACAAAGAAAGTCAAACGCCCTTTACAAAAAAGGTAAAACAACGATATCGGATGCTTGTGAAGTTGGAGTTTTTCGCCCTACCCTACTTTTGTGACCGAAGTACACAGACATAGAAATAACCGCACATTACTTTATGTGATCACGTAAAGTGTGAAGTTGTAGACAGATGAGTTTTTGTGGTTAAAATATATAGGTATATATAAGTATATTACTTTTTTTTTTTTTTTTTGAAAATAACCAATCGTTTTGCTAGATAAGACCCTTATTCATTGGCTGGGATCGTGTAGAGTCCTTTAAAGCTAAATCGAAACTGCAATTTGTACCTTTTACCCGTTGATGCCCACTGAAGCCCACTATATGGACAAAAATCCTGGAATGTTTTCCTCAGAAACCTTTTTGAACCTTTTAGAAACCTTTCAGAAATTTCTTTTCAACTAAAGAAAGAAAGACATGAACATCTTGGATCACATGGGGGTAAGTAATTCATCAGGAAATTTTAATTCAGGAGTGAACTAATCCTAAAAAAAAAAACCATTTGCTTAATGAAAAAAAAAACCCCACACAAAATAAATACGTTTAAAGGGGTCAAATGATCCGGTTTCTTGTTTTCCTTTGTCTATGGAGTGTTACAAGCTGTTTGTGCATATATAAGATCTGTAGGGTTGCAAAGCTTAAAGTCTCAAACACAAAGAGATATTTATAATAAAAGTTAAGACTCAGCCACGCCTTCCTAAAACGGCTCATTAAAACACGCCTCCAGTGTGGGTAGATTTGCATAACACCGCCCATATGTATACGCAAAGAAAGTTGTGGAGACACTGTGTGTTTCATTGTGAAAGCGAAAGTACTTTGTTTAGCCTTCCAAATGAGGACAGAACTAGAAATCAGTGGTTGAGTTATATTTACAACACTGTTCACTGAGGACTGTTTCCTGAACCTAGGAGAGCAGCTTACAATGCCAGCTGTACACAAAGGGTTAAAGCTATAAAGTAGGTCAATTCCAATGTTGCAAAGACAGTCTGGCATTCTGACTCATGGCCTGTAAGTACATTTTCATATTTTAAGAATTTGGTACTGACTATTTATACGCATGTTTTGAGCAGTGTAGAGTAATGCTTGTTGTTTGTTGTTTGTACTATCACAAATGCAGACATGGTGTTATGTTTACATGGCACGGCAAATCTGAGGGTGTCAAATATTAAAAAATCGCCTTTAAAGTTGGCCAAATGAAGTTCTTAGCAATGCATATTACTAATCAAAAATTAAGTTTTGACAGATTCATGGTAGGAAATTTACAAAATATTTTCATAGAACATGATCTTTACTTAACATTCAAATAATATTCGACATAAAAAAAAAAAAGATTATTTTGACCCATACAATGTATTGTTGGCTACTGCTACAAATATACCCATGTTTCTTATGACTGGTTTTGTGGTCCAGTGTCTCTCTCTCACACACACACACACACGCACACACACACACACACACATGTTGTATTTCCATGTTTTATGGGGACATTCCATAGGCATATTGGTTTTTATACTGTACAAACCGTATTTTCTGTCGCCCTACACCTACTCTATACCTAAACCTAGCCCTCACAGGAAACTGTGCACACTTTTACTTTCTCAAAAAAACTCATTCTGCATGATTTATAAGCCTGTTTCCTCATGTGGACCTCACAAATGGCCACACAAGGTCAAAATTTACTGGTATTACTGTCCTTGTGGGGACATTTGGTCCCCATAACGTGATAAATACCAGGTACACACACACACACACACACATATATATATATATATACAGTATATATATATATTAAGCAAACCTGAAAAGATCTACCTGTGAGTCATCCTCACTGTCCCAAAATGAACTCTGAATATAAATTTAAGATCAAGATATTCAACACTTATTAATCACATTAATAAATCCATCAATCAACCTCCAGCTATTGACCGCAAATGACTTGAGGAGATATGGGTCAAAAGTTTAGCTTTCAATTATATGCAGTATAACTGTCAATTAAAATTGTATATTTATACTAAGTAAGTCATTTTATTTTCTCACAGATATAAAACATGTTGCTAGAATTGACATATGTCTTAAAGTTTTTTTTTTAGGGTTTTTTTTTGGCAGGGCCAGTGATATTTTGCCAGGGCAAGTATAAATCTGAATTACTGGCCGAACCAGGCCAGCAGGAAAAATCCTCATTGTTGTAACTTGCAGTCTACGTTCAATTGATCAACTGTAAACCTATATGATGACGAGGATTATATAAATTCATTCTCCTTTGTATTTGAGACTAATCCTTATTCCAAAGTGCTTCTTTCGGCTCTGCAAGTTCAGGTTACAAAACTAGGACACTAGTCATATTCTTTGACCATTTCAAAACTAAAACTAAAAACACCATTTAGCGTTTATTCATCTGGGTCCTGGTACATTTCAGATCATAGCATCTGGGGAGGTGTAGAGTAAAGTTTGGGGATTTCTTTTTTTTTTTCCCACCAGGAAATTTGCAAATTTGTATCATTTAAGCAATTGGCTATCTACCTTCCTCCTTTCCCACCTTTCACACTCTGCCTATTCACATCAAACAGTCCTGGATATGGGAAAGCAGGGAACAGGGTGAAGGGGAAAACCCCAGCGTCTCTGTCCCCCCTGAACGGAGCCACGCAAGCCCCAACGAGGGACACGGTGGTTCAGGCCATGACCACTAACAGGCCCCCTGCTGCAAGACTGCGTAGGTCTGAGTTAAGGATCTGGCGGTTAACTGATGGAGACGCCGCTCACGGAAGTAGCCAGGGTACCCTAGCGGACACAGAGGAAGCACCTCATGCCCCAATGCCTATTAAAGTCAATTAGGGAGAGCCTGAATGTGGGCCAGTCTGGCCCCTGTTATACCACTCAGTTTGGGAAAACCGTTATTTGGAATGGGAAATTTGCCTTATATTTATAGTACTGCTGCCCTGCTAATGTACTTGCACACAAGCTACTGTAAATAAATAATATTTACTGCATATTATGACTTTAAAAATATTTAAATCACAAGTAATGCAATTCCATACTAAACTGGAACAAACACTACACCTTTTGTATTTAAGTTGAACAATACATCTCTTCTTCAAACCTTGCTTTTTTCTGAAATGCTCATTCTAGAAAAGTTGGATTTTGCTACATTTCTTTCAAATAAATGCCATTTGGTTTGGTAAAGGCAAAGACATTCATTCATATTTTGTTAGTTCATCCAAACACTTCTCAGGGTCAGTTTTTCCAGATGTTAAGGGAAAAAAAACCTGTGAAATTAACATCACTTTCTAATAATGATAGATGAACTTGAATAATGCTGTGGCAACATAGTAGAGATGTATGATCTTTACTCATAATTGTCTATGCACTTCCTCATCATAATTGATATGATTCACGCTGTGGGAACCTTTACAAAATCAAGATGGACAGAAAGATGGGTGGAATTCCAACAATGAGTCTGAGTCGTTCCAGGTTCACCCACACAACCTATGAGCTGTCTGTAGTATCAGCCCATAATCTGCCCTTCAGTGACAGATTGAAAATTATATGAGCAAAATTCTCATGCAAAGCACAACAATGCACGTTGTGACAGACAACTAAAAACACACGATGGGACTTCAGTGAACAGCTGATCGATTCATTTAGTGACACGTGTTATAAAATCTTCTGAAGGATTCTACAAATGTGACATTCCAGTTGTGCGAACCTGATAACATCTATGTGTGAGTCATCCTCATCACTTTCACTGTCCCAAGATGAACTCCGAATTTAAATACAAGATCAAGAAATTCAACACTTATTCATCACATTAGTGGATCCATCAATCAACTTCCAGACACTGACCGCAAATGACTGGAGGAGATGTGGGTCAACCGTTTAATTTGACTTTGGTGGCTGTTACAGACCTTCAGATGAGTGTATAAAATTGTTGGCAGATTAAATATGCTTTCACTTCAGACTAAAGAAATAAAACACAAAGTTTAAAAAACAACTGAACACTCTTTTTTAGGATCCTTACACATTCACAACTCAGGGTTCAACTTTTATTTTGGTGGGTTGCCAGCTAGTAAGTATATACACAGTTGGTTTTAGCACTGCAGAGTCACCACGTGATAACTAAATTCAATTCAATTCAATTCAATTGCATTTTTGGCAACGTATATATGTATTTGTTTTGTTTGTTTTTTTTTTAACACAAAAAACATAAAAAATATTAATAAAAAATTAATAGATTCTTGATTTGCACTGGTAGCTGGGAATTATGCAACTATAATCCAACCTTGTGACAACTAAATTTATAAACTTTCTGGTGGAAAGCAATAGCATATAATGATTTGCTTATAATTGTTAAAAGTGTTATTTGTGCGCCTACAGAATTACGCGTTCAGTGTGCGATAGAATAAACAGTAATAGCACGTGCAGAATGGCAGAAGCGGCAGCCTCCCCCGGGTCCTAATGCCCATTCAGTATTTTAATTTTGTCGGGGGCGCTGTTGGCCTACTTCTAATAAAATGATACGCATTCAGCCATTATCGGCTGATTCCAATATCGGTCTGATAATATCGTGCATCCCTAATTCTTACTGAGGCTATTTTATTAGGCGTCAATAATTATGGTGATTTCAACAAAACCTCTTATATGTTGTCTAGTTAAATTACAGTTACATACAGCGACACAGTGCTGTGAGTATTTAAGACATACTGCTGCTGCACAAATAGCATATAAAATAACCTGTAGCAGATCTATACAGGTGGAGCTGGGGAAGGTGGAGGGTTTCAGGGGAACTCTGAAAGTGTGCTGCGAAGAGCTCGAGTGAATGCTAACCAGCCATTTAAATGTAAGGCAGTAAACGCTTTGGCTGCATATGCAACATCAACCAATCAGCTTGTACCAAGTCATTTAACGCTGTGAATATCATTAGTTACGTTAAGAACCCATCAGCTTGTGCTATCTAGAGTTAGCAGAAGACACAACAGTGTACGATACATTACACAAAAGGTTTAAGTCCGCAAGGCAAAAGAACAGTTTTGTCAACCATTCCATAATGCTCTCATACTGGGTGATCCTGGATTGTAACTGCCATACTAATTGTTGAGTCATTTATATCTAGTTGTAAATGGGCTGCTGTAGTTTTGAAGCTTACTGAACTTTATAAGTAATTATAAAAGAATATGAAAGTATAATGTGCACACAAGCAGCCTATGTGGTGCCTATAAATCAGATTCAAAAAGTAAACTAGCTTGTAAGATACATAAATCTAAGAAAACACATGGGAGGTATGTATACTGGCAGGCAGCCAAAAACTTCCTATCCCCACCCCTGCTGCCCACAATCTATATGCGGTTAATGTGCTGTCAGCACAAACACACATTTACATGCACTATACATGTCAGTCTGCCCTGACAGCGTAATCTACAGGGATTGTAATGATGAGCTGTTAAGAGATTGAACGGATCAGTACACAAGAGAAGAACATGAGAAGAAAAAAATGATGGTAAAAACGACAGGTGGAAAAAGGTAATTTAAAGAGTCGAGAGAGAGCTTTCGCTGATCATAGAAACATGCATGAGGTTACACAGGCAATATCTCTGGCAAGACAAAACAAGTTCAAAGACAGACTCTTCCCAACAGCAGTAGATTTCTGTGACTATGCGAGGCAAATTCACAAATT
>JAHKKF010513796.1:5763-29501 GCA_019740295.1 Labeo calbasu
GAGATACAAAGTCAGAATTGTGGGATATTAACTCTAAATTGCGAGAAATAAAATCAGAATTGCAAGATATAAAATTGCAATTCTAAAAAAATAAAGTCAGAATTGTGAGATACAAAGTCAGAATTGAGGGATATAAACACGCAAGTCAGAATTGTGGGATATTAACTCACAATTGTGAGAAATAAAGTCAGAATTGCAAGATATAAACACATTTGCGAGAAATAAAGTCAGAATTGTGGATATTAACTCTAAATTGCAAGAAGTCAAAAGTCAGAATTGCAAAACATAAAATTGCAATTGCGAGAAATAAAGTCAGAATTGTGAGATACAAAGTCAGAATTGAGGGATATAAAACCGCAAGTCAGAATTGTGGGATATTAACTCACAATTGTGAGAAATAAAGTCAGAATTGCATAATATAAATTGCAATTGCAAGTTGTAAAGTCAGAACTGTGAGATATAAACTCACAATAGCAAGAAATAAAGTCAGAATTGCAAGATATAAAACTGCAGTTGTAAGAAATAAAGTCAGGACTGCAAGATATGAAGTCAGAATTGTGGGATATTAACTATAAATTGGGAGAAATAGAGTGAGAATTGCGGGATATTAACTCTAAATTGCGAGAAATAAAATCAGAATTGCGAGAAATAAACACAACTGCGAGAAATAAAGTCAGAATTGTGAGATACAAAGTCAGAATTGAGGGATATAAACCCGCAAGTCAGAATTGCGGGATATTAACTCTAAATTGCGAGAAATAAAATCAGAATTGCGAGAAATAAACACAGCTGCGAGAAATAAAGTCAGAATTGTGAGATACAAAGTCAGAATTGAGGGATATAAACCCGCAAGTCAGAATTGTGGGATATTAACTCGCATTTGTGAGAAATAAAGTCAGAATTGCAAGATATAAACACAATTGCGAGAAATAAAGTCAGAACTGAGATATAAACTCACAATAGCATCAAATAAAGTCCGAATTGCGAGATTAAAGTGACTTTCTAACTTTATTCTGACTTTCTGAAAATTGCAATTCTGACCTTTTTCTCAGAATTGCAAGTTTGCAATTGTAATTTTATACCTCGCAATTGCAAGTTTATATCATTCTGCAAAAAAATAATTGTGAGATGTGAACTTGCAATTGCAAGAAAAAAAGTCAGAATTGTAATTGCAATTACCTTTTTTATTTTTATTCAGTGACAGAAACAGGTTTCCATAGGTAAATGAGTAATTGATGACATTTTAACCATTAAACATACAGCCCAAACTAATCGCTAAATTCAGTTTACTAGTATAATATACCAGTCCAGCAGAAAGAAGTGCTAAGATTAGGAATATCCAGGGTAATTTTCAACTTCACCACAGATGCTTCAATGGACTTTATTGTGGAAGAAAAAAAAAAAACCTTTATATCTTCATATCTTTAAATCTTTATAATTAAAACAAAAGTTCACAGTTTTAACAAGTTTTCTTCAGGGTACAACAACAGCAACAATGCCTAGAGTACAAACAGGTGTTTCCTTGAATAGACTGATGATCACTTCTTTTTCCACCCTTGGCTGTTATATACTACAAGCTCTGTGGAGTTTGGATGTGTCTGTTGGCTTAATCAGCAATTTGCAACTTTCTAAAGAGGCTGTGATAGCGATGTGTCTGCGTCAGAGCTAATATAAATGCCCCACTGAAAGTTCAACTTCCCTAAAAGCATTAAAAATATTTCACTCCCGATGTGAATTATCCCATAGGACATTGCTATCTAAATTTAGAGTGTGAAAATCCAGGCCTGGACTACTTTACCAAATATATGACATTTTTGCACTACAACGTATTGTGTAATATATGGCAAATATTAGTTTACTACATCTCCGTTTACTAAATTAGTTTACTACATCTCCGACTTTATTATGCACAGCTGCTTCATTTAGATGAACTACTGAAGAGTTATATGATCCACAATTATAATTTATAACTGAATTAATCTCTTATTTTGAAAACACATAGTCTCGCCATCCAGAATCATTGCAGTCTCTAGAGCTTTATTATGCATAAACCAGGTAGGAATCCATGCTGCTTTAAGCTGCCCTTTTCAGCAAGGAATCATGTCGTTAATAAAGACATTTCTCCACAGAACATGCTTGTAAGTGAGAAAACAGATGAGAGTCTTACCTTCCACTGCTCTTTTGAAGAAAACTTTGCAGCTTCCACACGTAACAACCCCATAGTGACATCCTGACGCCTCGTCTCCACACACCAGACACACTTTGGCTGTTGAAGATGTGTGTCTCAAAGACGCACTGAAATGAGAGCAAATAAAATTGTACCTGTAAACTGTACTTGAGACATCAGGTGCAGGTGACAAACTAACACTAATGATATAGCTCAACATGGTCAGAAATAGTTCTGTGTTGCAGCGGTTCATGGGTAACTGTACCAATTAAACAGCTTATTTGACGTTTGGAAATTGCTGGAAAATCAGCATTTGATGTTTGAAAATTGCTGGAAAAGTAGAAACAAGGTAAACTGAAGTAAATAAATACTCTTTTAATCAATGAAATGCTTTTTTATTTAAAAAAAAAAAAAAAAATCTAGCCTTAAAAAAAAAGATGTGCCAAGTCCTTAAAAATGTAACCTCACATCCATACTGTGTCACTGTTAAAAAATAATAATAATAAAACAAAAAGTTAAAATTTAAGAATTAATAACTTGAAAAAGGTAATATTCTGATACATTTTTGGATATTAAATACATGAGAGTGTACACAACCTTTGTTTTTTCGATGAAATATTAAAAGTATTTTTTATTTCATGTTGATTATTATTATTATTATTATTGAGAAAATTTTCATGCATAAATGATTACATGATTATAATTAACAAATTGTCATTAATAAATGAATGAATCCAATTAATTAATCCAAAAATCATTAAAACCTTTTTACTGACCTGTCTACTATTAAAAAAAGAGTACAGTTTAAGATTTAATAATTTTAAAAATGTGATGTGATTAAATATCTGATAAATATTTGGACATTAAATACACGTGAGTGTACACAATCATTAATTGTGATCATTTTTTAAAGTTTTTTTTCATGTTGATTAATTATTATTATTATTAATGTAATAATAGTAAAAATGTAATATGTTATTACATTTTTTATTAAAGAAATTATCATAAATTAATTATTACCTAATTATAATTAATAAATTGTCATTAATGAGTGAATAAATCTAGAAAAAAATCATTAAAACCATTTTATTGACCTGTCTACTATTAAAAAAATAAATAGTATATAAATAAATATATAAAAAAATAAAAAAATATAAAGTATAGTTTAAGATTTGATAACTCTTAAAACGTTGTGTAATAAAAATCTGTTAAATATTTGGACATTAAATACATATGACTGTACACAATCATTATTTTCTATCATATTTCAAAGTTGTTGTTGTTTTTTTGCATGTTGATTTATTGTAATTATTATTATTATTATTATTATCATCATTAAACAAGTTATCATGAATCAGTTATTACATACTTACAATTAATAAATTGTCAGTAATAAATTAATAAATCTAGAAAAATTATTAAACCATTTTGTTAACCTGTCTAGCGTTTTAAAAAAAAAAAAGAAAGAAAGAAAGAAAGAAAGTTTGAGATTTAATAACTAAAAATGTCATGTGATAAATATCTGATAAATATTTGGACATTAAATACATGCAAGTGTACACAGTTATTATTTTTTAATCAAATTTCGAAGTAATTTTTCTGCAGGTTGATTTAGTATTATAATTATTTAACAAATGATCATGAATCAATTATTACATAATTATAATTAATAAACTGTCATTAATAAATTAATAAATCCAGAAAAAACAAATAAAACCATTTCATTGACCTCTCTAATGTTTGCACAATCATTATTTTAGATCATATTTCAAATTATTTTTTCTGCATTTTAATTTATTATTGTCACTAATATTATTGTAAAATAAATTATTATAAATCAACTATTACCTAATTATAATGAATAAATTGTCATTAATGAATCAATAAATCCAGAAAAAAAAAACAATTAAAGCCATTTCATTGGCATGTCATACATGAGTGTACACAATCATTATTTTCGATCATATTTCAAAGTATTTTTTCTGCATTTTATTACTGCTATTGTTATAAGTATTAAACAAACGATCATAAATCAGTTATTACCTAATTATAATTAATAATCTGCCATTAATAAATGAATAAATCCAGAAGAAAAAAAAGTAAACCATTTAATTGACCTGAAAAAAATAGCACAAAAATAAAATGTCCATAAATAACACCCCAGGTCTGAGCTAAGTTTGTCCTGCTCTGCAGGTCCGTTTGAGCCCAATGATTTTAGCGCTGCAGAAACCACGTAATTCCCACATTGTTACTGGGCACCCAAAGGGCACGGCATATGTCACTGACTCATAACGTATGCCTCCCCATTTTGCTCCAGATCATAAGAATGGTCTGTTCAGAAAACCGACTATACACCATCTACACAAATCCACCCATATATAACACGCTGCTTTCAAAGCAGTCGATTTATACCTAATCTACCACAGACTAAAAAAGCAGAGTGTGCACAGAAATAAATACTGAGCAACATTAAGCGACAGAAAATGAGAGTATGTTGGAAACTGAAATAGAGAGGTTTTTATATCCGTGCCCTCCAAAATGAAATTGAAACATTGAAAATGAAGCACATACTCCAAATAGTCTGGCTGACTTGGCAGAAATCTGATTAAATTGCCCAGTGAAACCTGACAGAGCCTGAGTGGGCAGAGCCTCTTAGAAGGATGCCCTGCGGACCGGGTGAAAGTCACCCTTTGAAAGGCGCCTATGGCGCGCAGGAAAAACTACACATAGCGGAGCTCATTTAAACCCAACGGTAAGACTCGAACTATACTTTAACGGCGAGATAGGCTTAGCACGTACCTCCCCCGCCCCGACTTTGATAATGAGCGTGCTCTCGTTTTAATCAGTAGTGCACGGTAATTGTCTGGTTAGCATTCTGACAACATCCTTGAGTCTTAACAAGCCTCTGGGTCTCAGAGGCACGTTCCCTCTCAAGGCCCGGTGCGGGTAGTAACTTCACCGCATCTTTCTGACACAGTCGAGAGGGCTGATCTAATTCTCCCTCGTCCGTCTAAACACACATTCAATTTGTTAGCCGGTTAGCAGGGGTCTCTTGCGAGGGAGTCGATTGGCAGGCCCTGGTGAGCTAATCGCCCCGGCGGCACCGCGACGCTCGCTGTGCATGATGTGGAGAGGTCTGGCTGCATTAAAGTGTTCAGCGAGCCCCTCCGTTTCTCTTGTTCTGCACCGAGCGTTTCTTGCCGCCGCGTAAAAAAAGAAAAAGATGAAACAAAGGGCTGACAAGGTGACTGCTTTTGCAGGAAGTAGGTCAGTGTTGCTTGTTATGAAACAGATCGCCCTTATGACCGGCATACTGCGAGAACACTGCTGTTGTGTTTTGTGCATGAGAGAAAAACACTAATTAACGTCTACAACTTAAGCTGCTGGATATTCCTTATGTTTTTTCTTGGTTTTTTTTGGTATTAATAATGAAGTGAATGGGTAGCCTGCTTCACCTCTCCTAGAGAAAGTTATCATTTACAAGTTAGAATCTCAATTTCACTTCCAATTTTGTAGTTTACTCGGCGTGTTATTGAAGGAACCCTTACTTCTGTGGTCAGTGGGTGAGTTTACATGTACAACAAATGCTGATAACTATCAAAAAACAGCTCATTATAAAAACCTGACAATGCAATAAAACCTTGTTTACTCTAGATGTTGAACACTTTGACGTTCACAATCTCAGATTTATTAAAGCAAGTCAACCAAGGTGACTTACACCAAGAATTGCACGTATGTTTTTGTATTAGAAGGTTTCTGTAAAGTTTTATATACTGAAGTGGAGATTGAGAAAACAGCTTTTTATATAGAAGCCAATTTCCACCACTGAGAAAAAAAAAGGTTATTGCAATCTCACAATTCTGACATTTTTCTCACAATTCTGACTTACGTTCTCCGAATTTTGAGATATAAACTTGAAACTGCGAGTTATAAAGTCCAATTCTGAGGGGAAAAAACTGATATGTTCTCAGAATTGTAAGTTTATATCTCACAATTCTGACTTAATAACTCACAATTGAATGTTAAAAAGTCAGAATTGCAAGATATATCTTGTAATTCTGACTTTATTTCTCAGAATTGAGTTTATTTCTCAAAATTGCGAGTTTATGTCTCGCAATTCTGACTTTATAACTCGCAATTGTGGGTTTATATCACGCAAATCTACTTTATTTCTCAGAATTGCGAGTTTGTATCTCGCAGTTCTGACTTTATAACTCGCAATTGTGGGTTAAAAAGTCAGAATTGCAAGATAT
This sequence comes from Labeo calbasu, assembly GCA_019740295.1. Taxonomy (NCBI): domain Eukaryota; kingdom Metazoa; phylum Chordata; class Actinopteri; order Cypriniformes; family Cyprinidae; genus Labeo; species Labeo calbasu. Next base: position 12,184 of record JAHKKF010513796.1, read on the forward strand.
AAACTCACAAGATATATTTTGTAATTCTGACTTTATTTCTCAGAATTGCGAGTTTATATCTCACAGTTCTGACTTTATAACTCGCAATTGTGTGTTAAAAAGTCAGAATTGCAAGATGTAAACTCACAAGATATATTTTGTAATTCTGACTGTTCCTCAGAATTGTAAGTTTATTTCTCAGAATTGCAAGTTTATGTCTGCAGTTCTGACTTTATAACTCAATTGCAAGTTTCTCTTGCAATTCTGACTTCATTTCTCAGAATTGCAAGTTTGTTTCTCGCAATTCTGGCTTTAGAACTCAATTGCGAGTTTATATCATGCAATTCTGACTTTATTTCTCAAAATTGCGAGTTTATGTCTTGCAATTCTGATTTTATAACTCTCAGTTGCAAGTTTACACGCAATTCTGAGGAAAAAAGTCTGAATTGTGAGTTTATGTCTTGCATTTCTGACTTTAAAACTCACAATTGCAAGTTTATATCACATAATTCTGAGAAAAGTCTGAATTGCAAATTTATATCTCATAATTCTGACTTTATAACTAAATTGCGAGTTTATTTCTCAGAATTGCTAGTTTATGTATTGCAATTCTAACTTTATAACTCACAATTGTGAGTTTATATCATACAATTCTGAGAAAAGTCTGAATTGCGAGTTTATAACATGCAATTCTGACTTAACTTCTCCAAATTTGCAAGTTTGTCTCTCGCAATTCTGGCATTATAACTCAATTGTGAGTTTATATCATGCAATTCTGGCTTCATTTCTCAGATTTGCGAGTTTGTCTCTCGCAATTCTGGCTTTATAATTCGCAATTACAAATTTATATCACACAATTCTGAGGAAAAATTTATAACACAATAGTGTGTTTATATATGCAATTCTGACATCATTTCTCAGAATTTTGAGTTTGTATCATGCAATTTTGAGAAAAAAGTCAAAATTCCTAGATGTAAACTTGTGAGAAAAAAGAATTGTGAGATAAAAAATTGCAGTTACTTTTTTTATTTTTTATTCAGTGGTGGAAACGGGCTTCCATAGTTTTAAGATATACAATATAACTAAAATCTACAAATGCAAAGTTAATTAGAAACCTAAATGAGTATTTTTGGGGTTTTTTTTCTTTTCACTGAAACATGTTTTCAAATGCCAAAAAGTCTCAAAATTGACCAGTTCATGAAATTTTCTTACGTCACTATTTGTGGCCTTTCCTTGATAAAAGAACACAATGTTTTGTATGTTGTATAATGTAAACACGCTCAGCAAGGCTTCAAATGATTCTCTGGGAACAGACAGGTCATAAGGAAGGTAATAAGAAAAAAAGGTGTGGGGTGAAATCAGGACACTTGTAACCATCTATAAATATCTACAGGTGTTTGTGTTTCTCGTTTTTTTAGTGATTCAGTGGCGGAAATGGGCTTCCATCGTTTTAATAGTTTAATGTAAGTAAAATCTACAAAAGCAAACAGATAAAGTACGATAAAATAAAAACCTAAATGTGTATTTTGGATTTTTTTTTCTTTATACTGAAACAACATATTTTGAAATTCCAAACTTTCAAAGTCTCAAAATTGACCAGTTCATCAAAAAATAAAAATAAAAAATATTGCGTCTATAGGTATTCGTGGCTTTTCCTTGATAAAAGAACACAACGCTGTGTATCTTGTATAAGGAAGGTAATAAGAAAAAAAAAGTGTGGGGTGAAATCAGGGCAAGTTCCTATCTTTAACTATCTACAGGTGTTTGTGTTTCAGATTTTTTTAATGTACAATTGCTGTCTAATTAGAATGGACTCAGCATGCATTCAGATCAAACAGCAATTTTTTCTAGCTTTGGGTTTGTTGATTTTTCTTGTCTTGTCTTTCCTTTCCTTTTTTTTCAAAGCTGTAGATGTGCTTTTTCATCATCAGATTTCATAAAAAAGAAAGAAATCAGAAATACCACTGCAAGCAAGAGGTTTACTCGAAATACTCAAGAATGCAGAACCCCTCTTTGATCATTAATATGACAGTTCCGTCATTCCTGTTACACAATGGCTTCTGCTTTCTGTAACTGGAATATAATTTAAAAAAGAAATCATATAAGAAAGATTTTCTATTAAAGGACATATCGGACTTTGCTTTGGTCAAGGTAAGGCTGTTTATTAAATAGAAGAGGTCAATGAGGGTTCGAGACCTGGCTTATGTGGATTCATAAGTTAATTTAACAATATTTTGAAATTTTGATTTTGAAAAATGGAATGTTTTAAAGCAAGATAAATAAATAATATCACAAAACATCACAGAATTCATTAAATTCCTTACTAATACTGTACATGCTGTACTACTTGCATTTAGAAAACTGGCTTTTTTAGAATATTACAAAAGACCAACAAGACGGTAAGTTATATTAAGGACACTAATTGATTACCAAATAAAACAATATTCCCAAAGCACATTCTGATTAGAGAAAGCAGAAAAATAATACAGCATGTTTAGTGACTAAGATTCATGGACATAAACAGGAAGCAATTTTTTACGATACTACACCCTAATACGTAAATACGCATTGTTCCCTGTGCAATTACACAACCTAAACTCTTTCAAAGGAAGTAATTGTGAACTCAAACGGCAGTGATCACTTACCGGTCATGGATGGAAATAAGCATATAATAAAGCATGTTCAAGCTCAACTTGAGAACTACAGGAGGGGAAATGGAATGCAGAGTTTGGGCATTTGCTATATTATTTGGATTGTGAATATTTATTGTTGCTGCATCAGCTGAGATCTGCAGAAAGATACTGGCAGGGTTGCGATGGAAGACTGACAGATGGATCAGGAATGCAAAAATAACAAACCATATAACTGCTCGAATGCGCTGCGGCGGAGCTGTCACGTATCAATCTCGACAGAGCGCTAAAGCAGCAGTCTTTCTCCTGCCTCTGTGCAGAGCAATGGGCAGAAATAGAACATGCAGCGATAGTTACGCTGAATTTAAACCATTAGAGCTGTTCTCTATCAGTTAAGGTGGGTGTAAAGTTATCAGACTTCACAGTACACAGATGCTAAGCAAAGCCAGAAAAGCGAAAGGCTTGAGAAGATGAGCAAGCCACAGAAAATGAGTCCTGCTCAGTTTCAAGAGGATCACCATTCATTGTGCAAACAGCGGCCGCTCTTACCGACAGCCACCTCCTCTCCGGTCTAGAGTATTTATGTAACACAACTTGGAATGCGGCAAAAGCTAAAGGTAGATTAGGTAAAACAAACAGGGGAGAGGACAAATGGCTTACATAACCAAAGTGAGACAGTCTAAACATTATCACTGCACCCACTCCACGCACCACGCAGAGCAGCCCGCAGCGGGAAATTACGGTCAGCCCGCTGAGAATTATGGGTCCCCGGAGGGCTATTAAGACTTGGATCTAGCAAAGGGTCAACTGCGACGTCAGTGAGTGCGTGTAAAATGCATTTACATCCTCTTAATATACCAGAACCTGAATTAATATCCGCTGGGGGTGATCTGAAGTGAGCGGCCCAATATGGCTGCCTACCTAATGCTCTTTAAATGTAAATGATGGAGCTGGGAATTGTGAGGAAGCAAAAAGAATCTGAAGTTATGGAATAGATTTCAAAGCCGTTTTGCTTGAAAAATGCGAATTCAGGCTTCCAAAAGAGCAGCTGCTTTCAAAGCGAACGATTACAATTCTGAAAACAATAAAGTAAATGATATCTATTGTATACTTTACGTCTGCCAAATTTACTAAAGAAAGTATACAACATTTATTTTCTACCTAAAAAAATTAGTTTAAGAGTATTTTATATCCATTAAGAATGGTTCTATTTTTTATTTTTCTTAAAAGATTGCTTTACTGCAAACACAAAACTTAATAAAATTCTGGAAAGAATCCTGTTAAAAATAAAAAAAATGCAAATAACCTCAACTGCAGGTGAATAGGGTAAAAAAAAAACTAATAATTATCACCTTACTTACCCAGTTGATTGATTACATTGATAATTGCAAACATCTTTTGTATTACAAGTTTTCTAAAATGTTAGGTTTAAATATGCATTGATGCATTATTTAATGAAATATGCACTAATTTGCAAAACTTTCTAGTATTAAAATTTAAACACTGGATGAAGTCAGTTTTAAAATTCTTGTTTAAATTTTTTTAGAGTCAAAATTTCCTACAGAGGGAATTTTGGGTATCTCATTTTGTCACTCCATAATTCAGAAAAAACTGAAAGACAGAAAACAATATATATTTTTTTAATTTTGGGGAGAATAAAATGTATAAAATCAAGCAAATTATACATGAACAAATCCCTTTGTCTATATCCTGAAAGGGAATAAAAATGTAAAATATGGTGTGTGTGTGTGTTTATGTGCTACTGAAGTGGAGATTCATGGCTCAGTGTACGAGAAAAAAACTCATTTTGACAAAATGGCCTTTAAAAATATGTTTTGTAATTGAAATCTATTGACGCAAATAGATAAAATGCTATAAAAGAAACACCTAACAGTGTCTTTTGGATGTTTTCTTTCCACTAGTATGAAAAAACTCAATGAAAAAACAAAAAACCCAAAATCTTGACAGGTGCATGAAAAATCAGCATTTTTGCTTGCGTGTCTCCACTTAAAGTTAGGATTACCTCCAACTTATTTTAAAGTAATAGTTCACCCAGAAATGAAACTTCTCACGTCATTCCATACCCATAAGAACATCTTCGGAACACAAATTAAGATATTTTAGATAAAATCCTAGAGCTTTCTGACTCTGCATAGACAGCAACGCAACTCAGGTTTCATCAAAAATATGTTCATTTGTGTTCCAAAGTGGGTTTGGAATGACATTCCAATGTAATTAATGACATAATTTTCATTTTTGGGTGAACTATCCCTTTAAGTCAAGAAGTTTAAATGTTAAATATTAGGCATCAATATACAGTATAATACAGTATAATAAATATTACTATTGCTAGAGATGTTCATAAGTACTCTGAAGTGACTCTAGTAATCAATAATGTAAACATGCAACTTTTTACAACTACAGAAAAAGTCATAAAGGACCTTATTGTTAATTTAATGACAGTTTTCAGCAGCATTCAGCACATATGAAAGTGCCAGTACACAGGATATGCCGTCACTACAGCAGCATGCACTCTCTCTCTCTTATACACACACACACACACACACACACACAAGCAGAGATACGGGACGCATTCATTCTAGAGGAAGCACAAATGAATGCAAAAGAATGCTTCATCTTAAGACAGGCTCTTTGAAAATAACCATTTAAAATGCATTTAAAACACAACCACTTGAACTCCTGTCAAGCCAGTTGCAATGAAAATAGTGTGCACACTTATAATGATTATTACAGCAATCTTCCAGCACAAAAAAGATGTCCTTTGAGGTGTTTTTCATTGCGTTGATCAGCAAGTTTTCGACAAGAAGGACCATACAATCAGATAACACCAAATCCTGTCGTGTTCTTCAGAAAAACAGAAAAAAGGTACAAAAGCTGTTACTGGGGTCGCACCTTTTCAACAGGTATTCTTTTGTACCATTTATACACCTTACTAAAATAATAAAGCTAAAATAATAAATAATAAAGCTAAAATTATTAAAATAACTACCTTCAAAAGTTTGGGAACCCTTGGTTCTTAATACTTTGTGTGGTTACCTGGATGATCTACGACTGGTTTTTTTGTTTTGTGGTGGTTGTTCATGAGTCTCTTATTTGTTCTGAACAGTTAAACTGAGCACTGTTCTTTAGAAAAACTCTCCAGGTCCTGCAAATTCTTCAGTTTTCCAGCGTCTTTTGCATATTTTAACCCTTTCCAGGAGTGACTGTGTGATTTTGAGATCCATCTTTTCACACTGAGGACAACTGAGGGACTCAAACACAACTATTAAAAAAGGTTCAACAATTCACTGATGCTCCAGAAGGAAACACAATGCATTAAGAGCCAGGGGGTGAAAACTTTTGAACAGGATGAAGATGTCCAGTTTTCTTTTTTTTTTTTTTTTTACAACAGACGATACTTGCATGTTTCCCGGAAGACAAATTAAGTACAATTTACCTTGGAATTCAAAAAGTTTTCACCCCTGGCTCTTAATGCATCATGTTTTCCTCTGAAGCATCAATGAATGTTTGAACCTTTTTTAATAGTTGTGTTTGAGTCCCTCAACTTTTTTTAATAGTTGTGTTTGAATAAATAAAATATAACATGCATTTTGTATGATCTGTTATTTTGTTAAAATTCACATTTTCACAGATTCTGCAAGAAGTTCCCAAACTTTCGCATTCCACCCAAACTTTCGCAAGTACTAGGTACATATTAATACCTAGATGGAACATATTAGCATCTTTGGAAAAGGTACTGTACCTTTTGTAAAAACAAAAAAAAACTTTTGAGAACTCTTTTTGAAGAACTGTATTTAGAAACATTTTTACCAACTTAGAATTTCTCTCATTTTCTACAATGAGCCTCATTAGAACAAAAAGGTGCGTAGAAGCTGGTATTGCAGCTTTAGCACCTTCATGTGAAGCACTGAGCAAGTGTAAGAAATTCATTCCTTGAAAGCATTTGATGAAAAATATATTTTGAAAGACTGTGTTTATATATGACAGCACAGTGCGAGTGATTTCGAGACGTGAATATTCACTGCATGGTGTAGTTTATTAGAAATTCAGCGCTGGATGTGGAGTGGAAAACATTCCCAATCATGCTGATTCCTTGTTGTGTTACAGTGTTGTGCATGTAAACAATGAGGGAGGACAGATACTTCAGTCCATCAACATGAGCCCTGCAGGTACTGCAGGACTGAAAAACAAGTAAACTCTGAATATGACAGCTTTAATTTAATACAGCTGCACTTGGCTTCCACTTATTCGAGCACTCATATACTTACATGTGGTACAATTGACAGGTTATATCTTTCCTTGGGGAGACAGCATGAGAAAACATAGTTTTATAATTCTTTTGAATCCCATCAGGCACTATAGTGACATTGAATTCTTTATAGTTAAACATAATAGATTCATGAATAAAAAAAAGTAATCGCTTTAAGCTAATTCTGTGCCTGTTTTCAGATGCTGTACACTTCAGATGCTGTACATGCTGATTATTAATGCCCTCTATAGCAAGAAAGCTGTAAGATGTCCTAATAAATGGCTTAGGGCAGGCTCATCGTGTTACTCACCTAACGCACCTCACCTATCAACTGATGTTCATAAGCATGAATATTATTTCCCTGGGTGTGTCGAAGCCTGGCAGAGAATGAACAGCCATCTATTAGCAGAGCCACGGAGACAGAATCTCACATAATACCCCAGTGGTCAACACCAGATGTGACAGTCTGAAAACATCAACAATGATGCAATGATGTTTCCTGCTCCCAGCCTTGCCTGTCATTATCTCTATTATGACTATGGGCAAAGTTTGTATCAGTATATTACGTAAGACAACCATACAGATCTTAATCTTATATGGAAATAAGATTAAACATTTAGTTTTGTGGCTTCAGCCTCCAATATCCTCAACAATAATCAAAGGCCCCATGGCTTTTTCAGTTGTTTGTAATTCACTGGATAAGTATTAAGGACAAGATTTTTTTTTTTTTAAGAAATAAATAAATAAACCTGGTAAAATATTTTAGGGCTTGGCATAACTAGAACAGGTATATTAAAATAAGTAATTAAGTATGTAAATAAATAGATAAATCCCATGGAGCTTTACAATTAATTTAATTTCCAGGTTAAAATTAGGCTACTTGTATCCAGGTTTTCAAAACAGTTGGAATGCTGGTTCTTCAAAGGAAAAAAAAAAAGTTTATTAATATATTTTAATGCTTGTTTTGTTATGTTTTATCTTAAGTCATCTTGAGACCCCTCTAGAAGTTTTGCTGATTTATTCTTTGTTGACAAAATTATTCTTTAGCAGATTAAAACAATAAAAATATTATATAATTATACACAAAAAATGTACCATCATCCTATCTTCCTAAAAAACAAAACAAAGAAATTGATGACTCAGGTTGTACTATACAGATTTTTTATCCAGTCACATTTTTATCCAATCAGATCCAACCAGGAATGACAAAGCCTCTCCCACTAATACCACCTCCAGCCAATAGCAAGCAGTAATGGCTGTGATGCTTCCTTATTCACACACACACACACACAAAAAAAAAAAAGTTCCTCGGATCCTTAACTGTGGAAGCTCATTTCTGCCAGATTAAATAAATAAACAAATAAATAATGCCTTAACATAAAAAGTAATAATTATGATATAAAATTCATAATAATTAAATGAAAAGGTTATTACAAAAAGACATTTTGACATCCATAATTTTGATACATGCCATAATTATGACATTTTATCTCAATTTATATGTGTCATTTTTTCTTAATTTCATAATTTTGACTTTTTGTCATAATTCCGACTTTTTATGTAATAATATTTACTGTTAATGTCGTAATTGTAACTTTTTATTAGGGCTGTCAAACGATTAATCGCGATTAATCGCATACAACATAAAAGTTTGAGTTTGCCTAATATATATGTGTGTACTGTGTGTAATTATTTTGTATATATAAATACACACAAATTAATGTATATATTTAAGAGAAATATGTTATTTATGTACAAAATGTTTTTGTTTTTATTTATATATAAATTATATAACAATTTTAATAAATACATATACTTCTTAAAATATATTTCTTAAATATATACATGAATGTGTTTGTATTTATATTACAGAATAATTACACACAGCACACACACGTATATTAGGCAAACTCATACATTTATTTTGTATGCGATTAATCACGATTAATTGTTTAGCAGTCCTACTTTTTATGTCATATTTATGATTAATTAAGCCTGAAACTAGCTTAATTACTGTATACAAAGCAATGACTATATTAAAGCATTAAAATAATCAGATTTCTCTGTGATCCAAATAGGGATTTACAAAAATGTGGGACTCTATCTCAAACACAAAAGGCTAATATTATGGGTTTTCCTCAGCAAATACCAGCCGTCGCACCTAATGCAAGCACTAAGACCCATACAAAGTCCTGTTTTCAGCACCTTTGGAATGATATGCCACAGAATTCACACTAATCTGGCTTATGGCAAGCCTGGAGATATAAACAGACCTTCCTGAAAGCCTATACACAGACAACTTTGTGAAAATACCACAAATCCTTTGTGTTAGTGACACGAGTGATCTTGTGAACTCGCACTGACCTGCTCCCACTGAATCCAGTGTGACCACCTTCTTTGCCTTCATTGGCCTTCATTGGCCTCATTCAGGAACAGACATGGCCCTGATTCACTTATGACCTCCAGACTGGGTTTATGTTGACTAGGATAAACAAGACGCTAAATCCCTGAAGTGTGTAAGCTTACCTGTAGGAGACATGCTGAGTCAAACCGCTCCTCTCTACCCAGTTAGTCACAACTCACAATAATATAATCTCTATTATTTTAAATCCAGATAGATACAAAATTATTCCTACTGTATGGCCCTATATACACTGTCTATCAGCAGCCACTACTCCATTCTTCAGTGTCTTATATGCTAATATTTTTGCGGAAACTGATCCATTTTTATTTCATGATTCTTTGAAGACTAGAAATGTTGAAATTTCCCTTTGAAATTGAAAGTACCTTACAAACACAGTGCCAAAAAGTCGCCCATCTCAACGTCCAGACCGGCGCACTACCCCACCCTCTTTGAAGACTGCATTCTGGCTGCGTGTTTACGTTATGAGACAATAAACAATGGAGTTCAGGCGGGGCCATGCCTCTGCTGGAGTCGTCTGACAGCCGGCCGGCGCTTCAGAGCTACACTTGGACGGCGTGGTGTGCGACATTCTGTGCGTGCTCACTGTAAACCGTCCGGCCCGAGGCCAATGGCACACAGCTGTAATGACACACTCATTGAACAGGGCTGGCTCAAGGGCAGCGAGTGGACATTTTGACTGAGTTATGAGGTTGAGTTTGCGATCCTGCTAAGAAGAAGAATCAAAATACCATACCAGCCCTTATCAGCAACAGATGTGCATTAGAATGCTGAGTTATGAGTCACCTGACATGCTGTATATTTCTATGCAGACTTGACAGGTCAAGCTGTTCAATGAGATACTAATTAACACCTGCTTTTGGTGTTCACTCCTCATAGAGTTTAATTCTGTCTATAAACCTCCTATAGCCCCGCTGTTTTCATCACTGCGCTAGATGTTGTTTGTATTTCCACAGCGTGAAAGTAAGGTCGTGCGAATCTATGAATGAACCGTTTGTTGTACATTCTTCCCGGTCTATTGACATTTCTTATGATGTCTGCTTCAAACATTACTATGCACATGATAACTTTCATTAACTCTAGAATAAGTACATCCACTTCACCAGCTAATTACTCTTCAACAGTGATGCTATTAAGCGACCGCAAAAATGGAAGTTTAAAGACAAAATTCTAAAGATGGCTGGGCACTTGTTTCTCTGGCGCATAACGTCTATACAAAATAATAAACAGTTAAAAAATATTCCAGGTTAATTAAAATTTAAAGGAATAATTTAACCGAAAATGAAAATTAGCTGAAAATTAACTCACCCTCAGGAGTTTGTTTCTTTATTGGAACAGATTTGAAAAAAAATGTAGCATTACGTCACTTGCTCACCAACATATCCTCTGCAGTTAATGGGTGCCATCAGAATTAGAGTCCAAAAAAAAATCACAATAATCCACAAATAAACTCAACAAACTCCAGTCCATTGATTAACATCTTGTGAAGTGAAAAGCTGTACGTTTGTAAGAAACAAGTTCATTGCCAAGATGTTTTTAACCTCAAACTGTTGCTTCTGGCTAATATCCGAGTCTTTAATCCATAATATTGATGCTCCAGAAGGAAACACGATGCATTAATGGCAGGGGGGTGAAAACTTTTGAGCAGTTTTCACCCCCCGGCTCTTAATGCATTGTGTTTCCTTCTGGAGCATCAGTGAATGTTTGAAACTTTTTTAATAGTTGTGTTTGCGTCCCTCAATTGTCCTCAGTGTGAAAAGATGGATCTCAAAATCATACAGTCACTGCTGGAAAGGGTTCAAATATGCAAAAAGACGCTGGAAAACTGAAGAATCTGCAGGACCTGGAGGATTTTTCTAAAGAACAATGCTAAGTTTAACTGTTCAGAACAAACAAGAGACTCATGAACAACCATCATGAAACAAAAAAAAACAGCTGTAGATCATCCAGGTAACCACACACAATATTTAAAACTAAGGGTTCCCAAACTTTTGAAGGTTTATATATATATATATATATATATATATATAATTTCAGTTATTTTTTGCCTTGTGGACTATATGTAAACATTATTTAAAAACGACATGCATTCTGTATGATCTCTCTTATTTTGTTAAAATTATTCACAGGTTCTGCAAGATTTAGTTGCAAACAACAGTTTAAAGTTAAATAACATCTTAACGATGAATCTGTTTCTTACAAACATGCATCTTTTCACTTCACAAGATGTTGATTGATGGACTGTAGTCCTGTGGACTGCTGAAATATTTCAGCTGCTTGGACTCTCATTCTGACGCCACCCATTCACTGCAGAGGATCCATTAGTGAGCAAGTGATAGAATGCTAAATTTCTCCAAATCTGTTCCAGATCTGTTCAAATACTGCTAGTATAACCACAAGACACAAAATGTGTTTTAACATCATTTTAGTCTGAAAACAAATCACTAAATAACCTTTTCTGTGTAAAGTTATCTCCAAATTTTACAATTTTGGAATGACACTTCTGACATTTCTCAAAATGTTTTCTTTTTAGTGTTGTCAAAATTTTTTCCTTTTTCCAGTTTAACGGCATTAAAAATATTTAACGTAGGGGCAGGGCTAGGGTTGGCCACCCCACTCACAACTGCTGCTTCTCTCTCTTTTTTTCTTGACAAGAAGTGCATTTATTTAATCTCAGAACATCTTTATGATCACATCAAACGGAAGACTTTTCAGACTTTTCACTCCAACTTCACTTTAGTGTCAGGCGCTAGTCAAATGAGCGCAGGAAAGGTACAGGTGACTGCGGTCAGATGAGATGTTGTCAGGCCATATGTCAGTAAAAACTAATTTACCTGTCCTGTCAGCTGTTATACTGTGCTCGTAGCACGTGTGCTTCAGTGCGCATTGTAGCCTGTATCATTTCATATTAAAGCGTGAATGAACTTAGGAGCATGTGTGTCAGATCTACGTCATGTTCAGCAGCGGAAGCTCTTAAAGTAATAGCAGCCAAATAACCTAATAACTAAGCTGATGTGATATCTGTTAATCAAAGAACAAAAGAAAGAAGAGGAAATCAATAACTTTTATAGCTTTAAGGATTCATCTATATTTAATTGAGATTTTAATGTTTGATACCTTTATTCAGTTTTAGTGTACTACGGAACAGGTAAATAGTGGGTTTATGTGAAGATTGTTTTAAGTTCATTTAAATGAGAAGTTGTTCTTTTTTAAAAGTCTAATAAATGTTAAAATTGATAGCAATTAATCGTAATTAATTTCAGAAAAATGTGTGATTAGTTTTTTTAATCGATTGACAGCACTAGTTCTTTTATGTTCAACAGAAGAAAGAAAATCATACAGGTTTAGAACAGCATGTGGTGAGAGTAAATGGATGAATTATCTCTTTAAACCTTAAAACTAATGATTTCTGCATCTTTTTTTTTTTTTTAAACCAAAGGGACAAGTTAAAAAACTGTTATAAATCCCATTGTGCCACAGATTAAGTTCGTATTATTGAACCAAGAATAATATTAAGCAGAATTGAGCTCTTTCTATATCTCACCGCTTTGTCAAGCGTGTTTACGGCATGCATACGGTGGCTCGTGAAGAGTTACTACAAGAAGTGACCACAAGAAACCTCCCCTCCCCCCACACAAACATAGCCGTGAGAAGGAGCACCACTGGACTTAAGCCATCTAATTCACAGCATGTGAGCCAGCTGCCTGTGTACGATCGCAAGTTCAACTGTACTTGACTTGGGAATAGAGCCGCTGGGTTTCACAAGCAGAAATAAAAATGTACCTGATAACCAGGTTTATTATTAAAATTGAAAATAGGATTTGGCCTCACATCTTAATAAAGGCAAGAGTGGATATCAGTCTTACAGAGATGAATATCAGCTCTACTCATGTACAACTAAATTTTCCCCATTGTGTATATTAGTATTACGAGTTATGATTTTTCTCATTGTGTCTGTATTTAACACAATTTTAGTGTGTAGCAAATTGCATAAATCCTAAGAGGGTACTGTTTGAGTTGTAGCACAAAGGGATCTGAGATTATGGTACAAAATGTAAAAGAACATGATCAGAACATCACACACACATGTCGCTTTGGACCACCAGTGTCCTTTTTTCATGACCTTTTTCAGATGTCGTATGTACATGACGGAGGATTACCGCACCATATGGCAGTTTAAAGAACAATGCTACACCTGTCCAAGATGTCTCACGAAGCATGAACGTACAGATCACTAGAAAAGCTCAAAATAGCTTTCGTTGCTTACTAACAACAATAAATCCTTCTTGATCTAATGAATCATTATTCATTGTTAATCATCTAATCATTATTTTGAGGAAAACATCATGTTTCCAGATGTTAAGGAAATCTTGCAGGATTCAAAAGACTTTCAGCATGAAACAGTTGACAGATGTCATATAAGAATGGTGTTGGCAAATTAGGGTCTAGGAGCAGAGAAATGTTTACACACACACACAAAAAAAATACCATAGTTAAAGCATTAGTTCACTCCTGAATTACAATTTCCTTAAAAAACATTTACTCACCCCCATGTCTTTATGTGTTTCTTTCTTCAGTCAAAAAATAAATTAAGCTTTTTGAGGGAAACTCCATATGAACTTCCAAAATGCAGTTTAAATGCGGCTTCAAACGATCCCAAATGCGGTTGTAAATGATCCAAGCCAAGGAAGAAGGGTCTTATCTAGCGAAACGGTTGGTTATTTTCAGAAAAATAATACAATTTATATACTTTTTAATGTCAAACGGTCATCTTGCAGTTTCAGTGCAGCTTCAAAGGGCTCTACACGATCCCAGCCGAGGAATAAGGGTCTTATCTAGTGAAACAATTGGTCATTTTCTGAAAAGAAATTAAATTTATATACTTTTTAACCACAAATGCTCGTCTCGCACTAGCTCAACTTTGCACATTACATACTCACGTTGGAAAGGTCATGCATGACGTAGGCAGAAGTACTGACCCAAAAAATGTAAAACAACGTCAGACAGTTTTGAAGATGGAGGAGAAAATGAGATGGGAGTTTTTCACCCTACCCTTTCTTTTTGAACAGAAGTACACAGATGAAAAACCACACGTGCATTCGTGGTAAAAAAAAAACAAACAAACAAAAATAAAAAAGTATATATATATATATATATATATATTGTGTTACTTATTTTATATTTTTTGACAGTACTACTTTTAAACAGTAAGAAAAAACAACATATGCATATACTTTTGTTAAAAAAAAACTTAAACTTAGTAAAAAGTAAATATTTTTCACACAATATGTACGAAAAAATGGTAACACTTTATAATAAGGTTCATTAGTTAACATTAGTTAACTACATAAGTTAACATGAGCTGAGAATGAACAATACTTCTACACCGTAGTGAAGTTAAATCAACTTAAAAGTACAAGTCATTTCAACTCATAAGTTAAATCAGCTTAAAAGTAAAAGTCATTTAAACTTATTTTATTGTAGTGAGTTGAAATGACTTGTACTTTTAAGTTGATTTAACTTAAAATTTTAAGTCCACTGCAGAACTTAAGTTTTTAAGTTGAAACTGGAGAAAGTATTTACAGTGTACAGCATATATTAATCTTAATGTAAATTTCAGCATTTACTAATGCATTATTAAAATCGCAAGTTGTGTTTGTTAACATTAGTTAATGCACTGAACTAACATGAACAAACAATGAACTATATTGTTCTTAACTAACATTAACGAAGATGAATAAATACTGTAATAAACAAGTTAATACATTAACTAATGTTAACAAATGACACTTTACTGTAAAGTGTTACCGAAAATATACAGTAGCTCACTTTGTATTTTTAAAAAAGAGGTCCCTTAAAATCTTTTTTTTTGTTTGTTTGTATCAAAAAGTAATCTGAGATGTCTTTTGAATTTAGAAACTACTGGAGAAAGTGCATTACATCTCACAAAATGTGAAAAAAAAAGCTTGCCATCTTAAATTTTTAATGTACATAAAAGTGGTTCCATCATCGACTATGGAGTTCATTACACTTTTTAACCATATTGATTTGAATATTTTTTTTAACAAAAGTAGAAGGAAGTATATAAATTATACCATGACTTTCAACGGGGTCAAAAGTTTTAAAGGAAATCAGGGCATTTTAAATGACTAACCTAATCTAAGTTTAACTATTATTGAATTTCGAAGTCAAAATTAAATATTAAAATTCATATTTATAACCTCTTTGAATTTTTTTCTTAACAAGATCAAGGTTTAGATAGTACCACATGAAGCATATAGTTAACACTGTTTTCAGTGTGAGGATAAATAACAGAAATGATTGTGGCAGGTTAAATGTTAGTATAACGTAGTGATAAAAACATATTTGTAGTGTATAAATGTCACAAGAAAATAATAATAATAATAATAATCTATCACAGCGGGAGGTCCGTCCTCTTGCAGGAGTGCCACCCAGTCTGACAGGCACTAGGGTCAATGCCACATCCGATGTCCACAGCAAGCCGACTCCACCTGATGTGTCACGCTCTGCGTCACATACTAGGACACATGTGTGAACCATGTGCCTAAGACAGAATCTGGATGCTGGATGCTTTCTAGGAACATATTTGCTGTTCTCGCTCTCATTCCACTGTGATTTATGTCTTTGTTTTCTGTTTCTGTGTATTTTTCTCTCTCTTTATCCGTTTTTTGCTCTGTGTTTGAAGTAACTCTCATTCAATCCAGAAATGCTAGAAATAAAAATCTGCCAGCGTAACCTTGACTCAGGTGAAGCACCTTAAAAACTCAAGCCTATCGATGTATATTTAATAAGGTGAAATATTTGCGGCGATGCACTATCTGCCCTTTGCTGGGTAGACATGTCACCTTGGATAAGCAATTTCTAGGTGATGTCAGCACCAGAGCGCCACTCTAAATCTGAGCATGCTCACTGAGCCACACTCCATATAATGCCTCTGTAGGTCAGACTGCAAGAAAACCTACATGGACATGTTCACAGAAAGTTTAATGTTAACTCACAGTTAGTCTAAAAAACCTTCCTGTGCAGTTCTAGAAATTATATATACCATATATGCACTCATATAGTCAGCAGTAAACGTGAGGTGTAATGACTGTTCACACATTTGAGTGCTTATTACAGACATCAGCATATGTTTATTATCTAAAATAAAGAGTTATCTGTGTCATAAATTGGAAATCATTAAAGGATACATTAAACAGGATTTCTTATGTTCAAAAAAATAAAAATAAAATAAACAGCATTTATTCAAAACAGAAAAGTCTTTACTATCAGTTTTTATCAATTTAACACATTCTTGCTGAATGAAAGTATTAATTTCTTTCAAAGAAAGAAAAAAAGAAAATATTTAGTGACCCCAAACTTTGAATGGTAGTGTCTATTGTGTCAAAAGATTTCTAATTTAATTAAATGCTGTGCTTTTTAACATTTTACTCATCAAAGAACTATGAAAAAAGCAGAGGTTCCAAAAAATAAATAAATAAATAAATGTTAAGCAGCTCAGCTGTTTATAATGATTTCTGAAGGATCATGTGACACTGACGACTGGAGTAGTGATGCTGAAAATTCAGCTTTACATCACAGGAATAAATTTTATCTTAAAGTATATTAAAACAGAAAACCACCATTTTTAATTGCAATAATATTTCATAATACTAAAGTTTTTAATCAAATAAACAGCCTTGATGAGCAGAAAACAATATATATATATATATATATATATATATATATTTACTTACTTATTAACATTAAAAATCTTACTGATCCCAAACTTTTGAATGGCAGTGTATGTACACACAGAATAAAATTGTACCTTTTGGGGTACAACAGCTAGTCACTGGAGCCCTTTTACCCTTAAAAGGACATCTTTGTACCTTTTTTTCCCCCTAATAGGTACAAGTTAGAGCAGTGGTTCTCAACCACATTCCTGGAGGCCCCCCAACACTGCACATTTTGCATCTCTCCTTTGTCTGACACACCCATTTCAGGTCTTGGAGTC
>JAHKKF010513797.1:0-13001 GCA_019740295.1 Labeo calbasu
AAGTTTGCAATCACTCGCAAAACATTTTCGCTCTTTTGCAAAACTACTACATCCCCCTGAGAAACTTGGGGTTTATTCGCAAAACATTTGCAAAACAACTTTTACGTTTGCTCATAAAAATGTGCTAAATATTTTCATTCTCTTGCAAAACTACGGTGTTCCCCAGTAAGAGAAAACATTTGCACTCTCCCTTGAAACTATTACATTCCCCCAATAAATTTGCTGTCACTGGCCATTTTTTTTTTGACTATTTACTTTATTACATTCTCCAGAGAAACTTGTTATTTGCAAAAAATGTGCACTCTCGCCTGAAACTATTATGTTCCCCTAGTAAGTTTGCAATCACTCGCAAAACATTTTTGCGCTTTTGCAAAATAATTACAAACATTTGCAAAACTTTTGTGTAGTCTTGAGAAACTTTATTTGCTCGCAAAACAATAGCACTCTCTCATAAAACATTTGCATTCTCTCAGAAACTATTTACGTTCCTCCAAGAAACTTGCTGTTTGCTCATTAAAATCAGCTAAATATCTAAAAACTACCCTGGTAAGAGAAAACATTTGCACTCTCTGTTATATACCCACAATAAATTTGCTTTCACTAGCAAAAAAATTCACTCTTTTGCTTATCTATTACGTTCTCCAGAGAAACTTTTTTGCAAAACATTGCCCTCTCGCAATACATCTGAACTCTCTCGCAAAATATTTGCATTCTCTCGTAAAACTATTACGTTCCCCCAATACAGTTGTGAGTGCTCGCAAAAAATTTGCGCTCTTTTGCAAAATTATTACGTTCCCCTGAGAAACTTGCCGTTTATTCGCAAAAACATTTGCAAAACTATTGTGTTCCCTTGAGAAATGTTGTATTTGCGTTCTCTTGCAAAACTATTACATTCCCCTGAGAATCTTGGCGTTTGCTCATAAAAATTTGCACTCCCTTGCAAAAGTGCTGTCAAATGATTAATTGCGATTAATCACATCCAAAATAAAAGATTTTGTTTACATAATGTATGTGTGTGTGTACTGTGTATATTTTTTATGTATATACATAAATACACACACGTATGTAAATATTTAAGAAAATTGTTTATATATTAAAATATTTATAATATCAATTATATGAATATAAATATATACATGTAAATGCATGAAAATATATATTTTTAAATGTATACTGTATGTCTGTGTATTTATATATACGCATATATTACATACATCAGCGTTCTCTTGGAAAACTATTATGTTCCCTTGAGAAACGTGGTGTTCGCTTATAAAAAAAATTGGCACTCTCTCACAAATCGTTTGCTCATGACGTTTGCTCATGAAAATTTGCAAAATATTTGCATTCTTGTGAAATTACTGTTCCATGGTGAAAGTTTGCTGTGAAAATGTTTGCACTGTCTTGCAAAAACTATTACATACTCCCGAGAAACTTGTCTCTTATTCTCAAAACATTTGCACTCTCTCACAAAACATTTGCATTCTCTCGCAAAACTATTACATTCCCTTAGTAAGTTTGTAATCACTAAAAGAACTTTTCCTTTCTCTTGCAAAACTATTACATTCCCCCGAGAAACTTGGTGTTCTCGCAAAACGTTTGCATTCTCTCAGAAACTTATGTTCCCTCCAGAAACTTGCTGTTTGTCCACAAAACATTTGCACCCTCTTGAACTGTTGCGTTCCTTTAAGAAATTTTATATGCTCGCAAAACATTTGCATTCTTTTGCAAAACTATTACATTCTCCTAAAAAAACTGGTGAAAGTTTGCTCACAAAACAATTGCACACTTGTTTATTTGTAAAACATGTTCACTCTCTCGAAACTATTACGTTCCCCCGCAGAAGTTTGCAATCATTTGCAAGTTATTTTGCGAAACTATGATGTTCCATTGATAACCTTGCTATTTATTCGCAAAACATTTTTCCCCAAGAAACCTGGCATTCACCCACTCGCTTAAACCCACAATAAGGTTGGGATCACTTGCAAAACATTTGTGTTTTTCTGCAAAACTATTACGTTTCCCCCCAAAATTTTTGTATTCTATTCTCTCGCAAAACTGTTGTGCTCCCCCAAGAAACTTACATTAGTATTCGCTTGCAAAACATCTGTGCTGTCTTTCCTAAACTATTGTTTTTTGAGAAAATTTGTGTTCTCTCATAGGACATTTGTGTTCTCTCAAAAAGTTTGCGTTTTCTCACAAATAATTTGTTTGCTCGTGAAACTTTAGCATTCCTTTGAGAAAGTTTGCATTCTCTCACAAAACATTTCTGTTCTCTCGCCTCCGAAAACATTGCGTTCCTTTTTAAAACATTTGCATTATTTCGCAAAACTATTACGTTCCCCTGAGAAACTTTGTGTTTGTTTCTCCTGGCACATATTTCCATCACAGACACTTTGCAGGCAAACACAGTTCATTGGGGGAACACAAAGGCGAGCAAATGTGAAGTTTCTGGTGGCGACGCAAAAGTTTGCCAGTGAACTCAAGGTTATATTTTAAAAATCACAAAAACATTGACATTTTTTGTTCAATTCCATCTCGCTATGTAAATGAGTGAGCTGTGATTTTTACAATCATGTTAAAACCAGAAAAATGCTTGTAGCACAGCAAATAAATGAATGCATCTTTGCTTCTTCGCTGGGTTTTCCTCTAGGAGCTTGCATACTTGTGCATACCTGAGCCTCGCTGTAGGAATCATGGGAAAGACATTAAGCCATTCTCAGCATTTTGGAACAGAAGCTCAGAGAGCGATTATCCTGAGGTCAATGGTGGGAATCATATGAGCTTGATGGACAGCCTCTAAATGCCTCACCTCCTCTCTGCGGAAAGCCGTTTGAGCTTTCCTAATTACCTAATCCGCTGGTTTCTGTTGTGTCAACGACAACCGAATCCCTTTCCTGAATTCCAAATCTGGTTATGGATTACATGCAAATTAGGGTTTCTTCCAGTCTGCTTTTATAGGACGTTATGCATATTTATGCAAAGCAGAGCCGGTTGTTTCTATTTTAGTTTTCTCTTGCCTCTCCTCCAACAGGCGTATCATTTAATTAAAAAAAAGACTGACAGATGCACAAGCCGAAATATGTTGCGTCGGTGAACTCAGACCCAGTCCATCCTCTTGATTTTCCTGAACACTATCTTATACTGTAATACCAAAGTTGGTTTGAGATAACATGTTAGTTCTTAAATAAATATATTTGAAGGATATAAAAAAAGATAATATCAATTTTATACTATTTTATTGTAATATGTTTTGATGTACTGTACAATATACAAAAAAAGCATCAGGAAAAATACATTTAAAATACAGGTAAAATTTGGGTTTGACACAAATTTTACAGATTCGATTCCGCTTCTCAAGCTTGTGATTCGATTCAGTATCAATTATTTTGGATATATCAGGTACTGTAGATGGCAAATTTTCTCAACGAAAAAAAATCTAATGCTATAAAATACATGAGAGTCAGTTGGTACTACATTACAGAATACATCACACTCTTAAAAATAAAGGTGCTTTAAAAGGTTCTTCACAGCGATGCCATAGAAGAACCATTTTTGGTTCCACAAAGAAACATTCAGTCAAAGGAACTTTGAAGAACCATCTCTTTCTTACCTTTTTATAATCTGAAGAACCTTCTTTTGCCACAAAGAACCTTTGTGAAACAGGTAGGTTCTTCAGATGTTAAAGGTTTTTTTAGACAAAAAAGGTTCTTCTATGCCATCGTGAAGCACCTTTATTTTTTAAGTGTGTACATTATAATATTAAAGGGTAAAATTTGCTGATTTGTATACAAACAAATTGCATTCAGTGAAGTTTGCATAATATTAAAGTTTTAACTTTAACTTTGAATTACACAATTACATTTTTAATCCAGTTTTATTTTAAATATATAAAAAATTAAATGGTGGCTGTCATAAAACTTGATGGATTTATTTAACTCACATTAAAGAACTGTAAAACTAATGAAAATGTTATGTGGTGCATATATTTAGCAAAATGGTTCTCTGTAGAGTTCATTTTTCTAGTTAACTAATAAGTTTATGTTCATCGAATATGTTTTTTCTGAGGTAAATGTGACGTCACGTGACATTGTTTACAAGCGGTTACTGTCTTTCCAGGGTTGAAACACTGATTGAGCGATTGCATGAGACAGGATATGGATTTCGGTAAGTTGCACTCTCTCTTTAACATACCTTCGGATGTTTATTCATGTTTATTTCATGTTAAAACTGGTATGAAAGTGAACGATATTATTTTCTTGAACTTAGGCGCTAAAGCGATCTGTCACCCAACATTAAACAGTGGCAAAACAACATTTGTTATTTAGATACTGTGATAAAATAGGTAGAATTTGAAATCTGAGACTTTGTTTCTTATCAAAAGTAAAAAAGCACAAAGCTTATTACGATTTATTGAATGGGAGGTGCGCTACAATGTTCCATTCCATTTACTTGGATGATAATATGTGTAAAATGGTATTATCATTCACTTAGCCACTACATACAGTACACATATTGGTTGCAAACCTGGAAACACATTCTCCTCCTCTCAGTCCCCATGTTTGCAGCTGGCTCTGTATCTGTCTCC
Organism: Labeo calbasu; assembly: GCA_019740295.1. NCBI lineage: Eukaryota > Metazoa > Chordata > Actinopteri > Cypriniformes > Cyprinidae > Labeo > Labeo calbasu. Next base: position 4,586 of record JAHKKF010513797.1, read on the forward strand.
CAATTTACAACCATAGTTTTTCTACACATCTCATGGTTAGACTATGGTTAATGTAGCAAAACCATGGTTCATTTGTGGTTACCATGCACTCTAAAAAAACGCTGGGTTAAAAACAACCCAATTTGGGTTATTTTGGCAACCCAGCGCTGGGTCAAAAAGGGACGAACCCAGCGCTCAACACAGCAAGTTGGGTTGAATTATTTGACCCAGCATGCTGGGTTGCTTTTTTATGGTTTAAAATTACTACACCGCTAGGCTAAAATTAACCCAAAATTGAGCTAGGCATTAAATCTACAGATCTTGTTCATTATAAAATCACTTTAACACACACAGAATGACTATTAAAAAAGATAAATGTTTATTAAAAACTACACCAAAAGAAAACATTCAAAAGTAACATGCATTTGAAAAGAAATGCAGAAAAAATATGGCACTAGCAGGTACAGAGTTTATAAATGAAGCACTGAACATTTGCTGACTATAATGTTTTAAGACCAAATTTTACTTTTTTGGTAAATTAAATTTTGGTAAATTAAATTGGCTTTAATTTTGTAAGGGTTGTGTTGTTATGTGCCCTAGCTCCCTCTGAACGTAAAAAGATGTTTCGTAACATTTGTTTGCTAAATTACAACTATAACTTTACAAAATATAAAAAAGCACAAAGCTTATTACGATTTATTGAATGGGAGGTGCGCTACAATTTTCCATTCCATTTAGTTGATGATAATATGTGTAAAATGGTATTATCGTTCACTTAGCCACTACATACAGTACACATACTCACATATTGGTTGCAAACCTGGAAACACATTCTCCTCCTCTCAGTCCCCATGTTTGCAGCTGGCTCTGTATCTGTCTCCCCCCTCCCTCTGTTACTTCACCTCCTTTTCATCTTGACTTTTCAATCAATAATTCAGCTTCCCCCTGCAGAGCAGGCCGACTGACGGACTGATTAAACACACAGAAGGCATGAACTAAAGAAGAACGAGGGGCTGAGAGAAAGAGAGGGACTAAAAGAGGGAAAGGACCAGGCGGAGATAATGGGAAAAGAAGCAGATTACGGGAAAGGTAAGAAAGAAATGGACAGATTCAGAGTGGTAAGTCCCTGAAATCAAGGCTGAGAGGACAGAGGCATGATGGGAATTGAGATGGTTTAGGGGAAGATGGCATAAAAGACTGATACAGGGAGCGAGAGAAATGCACAAGAAGAAAATAGACGGGAAAGCAAGAGTAATGTGACACTAAAGGAAGACATCTTTCTATTTTTGCTATCCACAAAATGTCAAAAAGCTAAAAAAACAAGCTAAATGAGATGGAAATTATGAAAAGAATGGGTGAGAAAGAAAATACAGTGAAAGTGTCATGGTAAAGAAGATTAAAATGAACAAAAGGGTGAAGGACAGATGAACGAGAGTAGTCTATGAAGAGAGAAGTGTCAGGCTTGATTCACCTCTCTTCTCTAAAAGCTTTTTAAATAGTATTAATGCAAATATGACACACGCTTCGCCCATAGTGTACTGAGTGATCGCTGCTCTTTGAAAGAGTGAGATTATGAGTACGTGAGTAAAAAAGACGGAGAGAAAGAACCGTTACGACAAGAAACAGATCATCGTATTTGGCGTGACTGCATTGCTAATGGAAATTGCTGTGCTCCCGTTTCATTGGCCTGTGTTCTCACTAAGCCCCGCCCACATTGTAATCCGTCACTATTGATAAGCGTACATCATCTACTCATCTTCCATTACTCAGTAGAAAGAGAGAGAGCAAGAGCATTAAGAAGAGAGGGAGGAAAATGTGGTAGCGTTTATAGGGAAAGAAAAATGACAGAGACAGGGTAGGAAAAGAAAAAAGAGGACGCAATAGGAAAATGAAGGGAGGATGGTAGGATTTATGGAAAAGAAAGAAATGGAGAGAATAAAAGAATGGAGCATGGGTGAATGACTAAAGAAATAAAAATGGACGAGGAAAGGAAAATTATGGAAGGAACACAAAAGAAGGAAATGGAAAAATAAAATAGGCAAGGCAAAGAAAAATAGAAGATATATAAAAGCAAGGAAGAAAGAAATTGAGAGAAAGAAAGAAACATGGATTATTAGAAGGATAGATAAAAGGAAGTTCAGTAAAAATAAGGAAGGAAAGAAAGGAAGAAAATGCAGAGGAATAACAGAAGGGAATGAAAAAATAAAAGAAGAAGAAAACAGAGGATGAAAGGAAGGAAACAAGTTAAAAGGAAGGAAAAAGGGGGGAAATGAAGAAAGGATGGAAGGATTAGTGGAAAAAATGAGAAAATAAAATGAGATGCATGATTGATAGAAGAAGGAATGAAATGATAAAGTTTAAGAAGAAATGAAGAAGAAAGGAAAGAATGAAAAAAGATGGAGGCAGGAATGAAGGATGGATGAAAGGAGAAAACTGGAAGATGGACAATAGAAGGGTGGAAAAAAGAAATAAATAAAATGGATAACAGGAGAGAAGTAAAAATAACAGAAGGGCAGGATAGATTAAAGAGTAAGAAAAAAGGGAGGAAGGAAACATGAAGGCAGAAAGGAAGGAAAGACAAAAATTGAAAGAATGGAACAATAAAATAAGGAAGACAAAGAAAATGAAAGATGTGTAAAAGCAAGGAAGAAAGAAATTGATAAAATGAAAAAAGCATGGATTAATAGAAGGATTGTTAAAAAGGAAGAATAAGGAAGGAAGGAAAGGAAGAAAATGCAGAGAGGGATAATAGAAGGGATTGAAGAATAAAAGAAGGAAGGAGAAAACAGGATGAGAGAAAGGCAACAAATTAAAATGGAGAATAAAGAAAGGATGGAAGGATTAGTAGGAAAAAAAATGGAGAAAAGAAAAAATGCTTGATAAATAGAACGAGGGATGAAAGGAAGATAAGAAAAGTTTAAGAAGAAATGAAAAAGAAAGGAAAGGAAAATTAAGGAATGAACAAACAAACAAAAAGGAAAAGAGGAGGCAGGAATAAAGAATGGATGAAAGGAGAAAAAAGAAAAAATGAGGAAGGAAAACAAGAGGGAAGTAAGAAAAGAAAGAACTGAAGGATGTATGATGAAAATGAAAAAAAAAAGATAGGATTAAAAGAAGTAAAAAAAATGGAAGACGGAAGGAAACAAGGACAGAAAAATAAAGAGATGGTGGAGGAGAAAAGATGGATGGATGGAAGGAGAGAAAGAAAAAAATAATAATGAGGAGAAGCAGGGAGGATGGAAGAACAAGGCTCTCCCTGTATCTGATTTCCATATATTAGGCTCTAGTTTTCATGAATTATGGCTCCAGCTCTGAGGATTGTTGGAAATGTATCCAAATAATAGTTCAGCTGACTTTCGTATATTTCGCTCAGTGAAACAACTGGAGATAGAAAATATTTCATCTCTCGCATGTTGACTTCCAATAACGAGAGAAGGCCATGTGGGAGCAGCAGAACTCGAAGCGGAGTGAAATAAACAAGGTCCTGTGAGCCTTTCTCTACTTGAAGGCATGTGCGCTAGTTTCCACACACACAAGATGACATCAGACCTGCGTCAGGTGAGTTCAGCAGGGGTTGAGCCAGTACTATGATGTGTGCTAGTTTCAGACAGTCACTAAGATGAAATCTGTTTTACGCGCACAAGACCCTGAGGATTCCAGAATGCTAAAAGCTGACCTGAGAAGTGTCCCGTCTTGAGACCCAACACATTCACTCTAAACTCATTCCTTCTCAAATATGTTTGCACATGTGCACCAGCGTGAAAAATGACAGTTGCTTTGAGGTTTTGCTTTTACTGCTCTCCTGCTGGAGAGTGTTAAACTTGAACAATACATTTTCAAGACAAATGTGCAAAGACTGTAAAAGCAGGGGTGTCCAAACGCAGTCCAGGACGGCCACTGTCCTGCAGAGTTTAGCTGCAACCCTAATTGAACACACCTGAACCAGCTAATCAATGTCCTACTAGGAATGCTAGAAACTTCTAGGCAAATTGGAGCTAAACTCCAAAGGACACCGACCCTCCAGGACAAAGTTTGGACACCCCTGGCTTAAAGGGACATATTTTTGCCTTATTGAGCGCTAAACGGTTCATAGTTGTACCTTAAGGATACATATTACTACTTTGAAAGTACTAATATACACCATTTAGGGGTAGATAAGAGACAAAATTGTCCCTTCAAGGGCACTGTCCCCAAGGACAAGCTGTAGTACCCCTAAATGTGTATTTAAAATGTACAAGTGTACACTTTAGGTACTAACATGTGCCTTTAGGTACTAATATGTATCTTTAAGGTAGCAGTCTGTACCTTTAGGGGTGAATAGATACAAAAGTTTGAAAAGGTACTGCCCCAGTTACAAATTGTGTACTTTTTTCTGAGATTGTAGGACTGTTCTGTCCATTTTGAAATCAACCAGGTGAATCTGATTGATTTCAAAAAGTAAAAATACCTTTTCTCAACAAACATGATGAGGTCTCATTCATAGCAATTGGTATTTAGTAGCAACCACCATTTCTGCCCAGCATGAAGCAGTTTAGAGGTGTGCTGCCTAGCACATTTTGGATGTTTCCCTTATCTGATACCATTTCAAGGATTGGAGTCTTTTTTAACAAAAGGATATGTTGAATCTGGATTGTTTGGGTCAGGGTGCCCAAACTCAGTTCTGGAGGGCCGGTGTCCTGCAGAGTTTAGCTTCAGCCCAAATTAAACACACCTGAACCAGCTAATCAAGCTCTTACCAAGCATACTAGAAACTTCCCTGCAGATGTGTTGGGACAAGTTGGATCTAAACTCTACAGGACACCGGCCCTCCAGGACTGGGTTTGGGCACACCTGGTTTAGATGGAGGAGAACATGCAAAATATTGTTGGGGACAGGGGCGTAGCAACTGGGGGAAAAGGGGGCCCAGAGGCTGAGAAGTGCCCGACTGAGTGTCTCCCCCCATTCAACGTGATTTTGAGGGGGCCCCATAGCAAATTCTGTGCAATGGGCCTAGAGTCCTTAGCGACTCTGCTTATTGGGGTTAAGGACCAGGGTCAGTATCCACAAACCTCACCCTCATCCTTATGTCCTGGAATGTCAAATCACATCTGAATGACTCTAGACAGGCATTCTACTAAAATTTTAAGACGCTCTGAAGAACTGTAGCTGCTTACGTAGCATTTTGCAGTCATCAACGACAATTCCAAAACAGAACTGTTGTGGCTCCATAAACATTCTGAGGATGGACAACAAATCTGAGGAGAATTTGCCCGTAATTCCGTCAACAAATGCAAGGGATACAAGAACCAACAAGTGTTCTAGAACTCTAACTCAGAACCGGCTTGCCTTGAATCCGAGGAACTGATGTAAGAGTGTGTTGTTATGGCAACTGGGCATGCCGACAGGGAGCTAATAGGGTAATTGACCTGCGAGTAGCGGGTTCTTAATCCACCCCCAAAACTCTCACACACAAACAAACACTCCCCTCCCACTCAACCCGCAGGGGTCATCCTTTATCGGAAAACACTGCTGCGTTTCTGTAACATCCATGGGGCTGAGTCTCTCATAGTGCATTGAGAATGTGACTCACGTTGCAAGTGCAAAGAGACAGTGAATAAGAAAGAGACTGAGAAAGAGGTCTTTCCATATCTTTCATTCACCCTGTTGGAAATTATGGGCACAACCTACCTTCAGATAATAGGTGCTGCTCTGAGATAATCAAGGTGGCCCCAATTACATCTGGTACAAACAGTTCTCTAACAATGTGAACATTCGGAGCTGTACACAGATGGACTACCAGGTATTGGGGCCAAAGGTTGACTTGGTAGACCTTGAACTAGCAGACAACTAGCTAGCATGTATCAAACAGTAGGACTACCTTTTTTTTAATAGCAGGAAAATGCTATCAAAGCAGACCACCTGATAGAGAAGGAAGAGCAAGGAGACCGAGGGAGTATAGATGTGAGTTGTTGCACTGTATTTTCCAATGATTGGTCTGAGGATAGGAGAAAACAACCGGGAACATTCCCATCATGCACTTGCAGAAGCAGGGTCATAGTCTGTACAGCAGGACCACAAGGCCAAAACCCATCGACCAGGTCTGAGAGAACAGAGCAGATAGATTCTGCAGAGATTATCTTTTTGACAGGCGCTGATCAATTGCAAAGTACGAAAGCAAAAAATGCTTTGATTATGAGGAGCGTACAGTTCACAGATCCATAATGAATAAATAAGACAGGCAGATATTCAGACGGAGAGGACAGTGGGAAAACATACGTGAGATGAACATGAGAATAAAGCAGCGGCTTGAATAGAGAAAACCACAAAGTGCATTAGAAAGAACTGAGTCATCCAAAATGTGTTTTAAAAAAATTAATTCATGTTATTCGGTTCCAAATGACCTTAATATATCTCCAGATCTGGTTTTAAGACAATAAAATGACCTCCGTGAGTTATTTCGTGTGATTTAGTTACAAAGAAATTGCGAATCAAAGGTCCCCGGCGAGAAGCGTCAAATCGTTTACCGTTTCTCCTACTGTCAAGCCTCCGTTCTTGACAAAAGCGTCCCCCGAGGGGCGCGAGACGGATAACACTGAGGAACCCTCTCGTTTTCATCTTCCACAACTCCCCCATGTCTCCATTTCACAGGGTACGTGTTGCTGTGATCTTGTGAATTTCATGGCATGTTGCAGATCTTGTCACAGTGATATGGAGTAATGTACAAAGGTTTGGTACTTGGTGTTCTCAGTATGTGTGAGAAAATTGCCGGCTTGGTGGAGGTCTTTGTGGTTGGCTCTGCTTTGATTGTTGGCTCTGGATCTTGATGTTTGTGTTATTGCACAGTTGGATTAAAAAGCACCTGAAAATTTGGGATTTATTCAGTTTGGCATCTATTTTGGTAGTTGTAATGTTTCAAGAATAAAGTCGCAATACTATGAGAACAAAGTCGAAATATTTTGAGAATAAAGTCAAAATTACGAGAGTAGTTTCTTTAGAACGTTTTATTGTTTTTAATTAAATACGTGAGGAATGAAAGGTTGGACGCCACAGACGTTTGCGGAGTAGGTGGTGGAATTTTCACAAAGAAAACTATAATTTAATGAATTGATTTACATGAATACAGCTGTCCTCCCACATTAAAGAGCTCGAAAAACATTATTGTATAGCACATTGTTTGTATTTCGCTATAAAACTGATTTTGAAAGCTGAGACTTTTAGATTACAAATAACGAATGCAATCAAAGACATTAAATATTATTTCCAAGCATACTGTCTTCGCGAGTATGACACAAGGTATGATTTCTGCTAGTAATCCCACATATATTTGTAGTGTATTAAAAAGGGTTAAATAAGAGAGCTGGTGCCAAAGGAATTGTCTGTTGGGTGTGTGAGCTAAATAAAAAGTTGTTCCTGTTGATATTAGTATATATAGTCTGTTAATATTATATTCTTGATATTAAGCTGTTTCCGTGAGTTCTTAAAATTGACTCTTCCTCATCCCAGTAAGATGATCCAGTCGACTTTGTTCTCGACTTTATTTTCGTAATATTTTGACTTTATTTAGTAATATTTCTACTTTATTCTCGTAGTATTCCGACTTTATTCTCGTAATATTTCGAATGTATTCTCGTAATATTTCAAATTTATTCTTGTAATTTTGACTTTATTCTTCTAGTAATTCCACTTAATTCTTGTAGTATTTCAACTTTATTCTCATAATATTTCAACTTTATTCTCGTAATATTTCAAATTTATTCTAGAAATATTTCAATTTTATTATTGTAGTATTTTGACTTTATTCTCAGTATTTTGACCTTTATTCTCGTAATATTTCAACTTTATTCTTGTAGTATTTCAAATTTATTCTCATAATATTTCGACTTTACTCTCATAATATTTCGAATTTACTCTCTAAATATTTTGACTTTATTCGCGTAATATTTCGACTTTATTCTTGTAGTATTTTGACTCTCGTAATATTTCGACTTTATTCTAGTAGTATTTCAGCTTTATTCTCATAATATTTCGACTTTATTCTCGTAATATATTTCGACTTTATTTTTGTAGTATTTTGACTTTATTCTCATAGTATTTCAACTTTATTCTCATAATATTTTGACTTTATTCTTGTAGTATTTTGACTTTATTCTCATAGTATTTTAACTTTATTCTCATAGTATTTTAACTTTATTCTCATGGTATTTTAACTTTATTCTCATAATATTTCGACTTTATTCTCATGATATTTCAACTTTATTCTCGTAGTATTTCAACTTTATTCTCGTAGTATTTCAACTTTATTCTCATAATATTTCAACTTTATTCTCGTAGTATTTTAACTTTATTTTCGTAATATTTCGACTTTATTCTCGTAATATTTCGACTTTATTCTTGTAGTATTTCAACTTTATTCTTGTAGTATTTCAACTTTATTCTCATAATATTTCGACTTTATTCT
>JAHKKF010513797.1:13051-28245 GCA_019740295.1 Labeo calbasu
GTAGTATTTCAACTTTATTCTCGTAATATTTCGACTTTATTCTCATAATTTGTTGTATCGTTATAGATCACAAATATTTCATTATATCTCAGTAGGTGTTTTACACAAACCAATTTTTGTGTATTTTTTAGGAGTCAAGAGAAGCTATTGGCATTGAGATGAATGGGAATGCTAACAGTTAGCTTTTGCCAGATGTTACAGACCAGACTGCACGCCAACAAACTGCTATAAACCCTTTCTACCAAAGACAAAGACAATTTCAAAAAAGAATTCTAGTTCCAGACACTTTCTTTGAATTAATGGTTAGGAGATTAAGTATGAACATGAGAAAAACCAAAGACAGGCTCACAAACCATTTTGCTACTTGCTATTGCTAATCAGCAACAAGTGTTTTTATCAGCTAGTGGTGAAGCTCATAGACATGAACTAAAAGCAGCATAGAGCACATAGAACACAATACTGACATTCAATCTCTTGTTGTGCCATAGTGATTAAAGCTCAGAAAGCTGGAAGCTGGTTTGATTTCCATACGTAGTAAGATCTATGCAACCATGCAGATGAAGGAAGTGTCCAGTCATTCACCCCAGGTGAGAATCGCAAACATATTTACAGCAACACACAAAATCTCTTTCTAGCATCGCCCCCTGCTGTTCAAAAGTGGCATCAGTCATTGTCTTTTAAAGGCCTGTTGAGAGAAACCAAGCTGTGTTTTTTTTTTTTTTTTTTATTATTTAAAATAATTTTATCACAGGTTATTATGTGAATAAGGTAGCTTACCTGAAATAGAGAAGGATTAGGCGGTAACATATGACCCAAAAAGAATGTCAGAAAAATATAGGGGTGAACAAATATACATAATCTGAATAATTCCTTTATCTGTTCCGTAAAATTGTTCTTCCCAAAATAGAATAATTAATACATCAGATCGCAATGCTATTCCCTTGTGCCTAGTTCTATAAAGTTTTTATCCCAAGTAAGCTTGCTCTCTATCTCTCTACTTTTGTCCTTGGGCTTAAGTATTAGCCATCTTTTGCTGAGGTGTTTCTTTTCATTGGCATTATCATTTCACTTATCAGAACCTTTATATGCTGGTGGAAAAGACGCTAAACTTTTTGTGTGCATCAGCAGGAAAGTGAGGAGTCTTTGAAGCATTATTCGTAATTCGATTCTACTCTTGTTGGGCCCACAATCAGAGGCATACAGTATACTTATTTTATTAGAATATATTAAACATTATTTATTTATTTTGAACTCCAAAACTTTTTTAATTGGACAATTAAATCAAGAATTTAATGGTAGAGAAAATGGTGGAGAATTTCCACCAATGCATTCCCTACTGGATAACCAGGTCATACCAGGTGGGGTTAAGCTGGTCAATTTTGGAACACTGCTCAACAAGTCCTCCGCAAGGTGGTCTACCAACTGTAATCCAGTTGACCAAGTTGGCTTACCAGTTTGACCTCGACCCTACCAGTGGTAGCTCAACTGATCAACCACCTAAACCTCGTAGTATTTTGACTTTATTCTTGAAATATTACGACTTTAATCTCGTAAACTTTGGAACACTGTTAACCAGCTCAACAAGTCTTCCGCAAGGTGGTCTACTAACTGTAATCCAGTTGACCAAGTTGGCTTACCAGGTTGATCTCAACCCTATCAGTGGTAGCTCAACATATCAACTACCTAAACCTCGTAGTATTTCGACTTTATTCTCATAATATTTCTACTTTATTCTTATAATATTTAGACTTTATTCTCTGAATTTTTACTTTATTCTTGAAATATTACGACTTTAATCTCATAAACTTTAAAACACACTGTTAACCAGCTCAACAAGTCCTCTGCAAGATGGTCTACCAACTGTAATCCAGTTGGCCAAGTTGGCGTACCAGGTTGACCTCAGCCCTACCAGTGGTACCTTGACTTATCATCCTCCTAAACCTTGTAGTATTTCGACTTTATTCTTGTTATATTTAGACTTTTTTCTTATAATATTTTGACTTTATTCTCTGAATTTTCACTTTATTCTCAAAATATTTCGCCTTTATTCTCGTAGTATTTTGACTTTATTCTCATAATATTTAGACTATATTCTCTGAATTTTTACTTCATTCTTGAAATATTACGACTTTAATCTCGTAAACTTTGGAACTCTGTTAACCAGCTCAGCAAGTCCTCCGCAAGGTGGTCAACCAACTGTAATCCAGTTGACCAAGTTGGTTTACCAGGTTGACCTCAACCCTACCAGTGGTAGCTCAACTTATCAACCACCTAAACCTTGTAGTATTTTCACTTTATTCTCGTAATATTTCAGCTTTATTCTCGTAGTATTTCGACTTTATTCTCATAATATTTAGACTTTATTTTCTGAATTTTTACTTTATTCTCGAAATATTACGACTTTAATCATGTAAACTTTGGAACACTGTTAACCAGCTCAACAAGTCCTCCGCAAGGTGGTCTACCAACTGTAATCCAGTTGGCCAAGTTGGCCTATCAGGTTGACCTCAACCCTACCACTGGTAGCTCAAATTATCAAACACCTAAACCTCATAGTATTTCGACTTTATTCTCGTAATATTTTAACTTTATTCCCATAATATTAAGACTTTATTCTCGTAGTATTTCGACTTTATTCTCATAATATTTAAACTTTTTCTCGTAATACTTCGACTTTACTCTCATAATATTTTGACTTTATTCTCTAAATTTTTACTTTATTCTCGAAATATTACGACTTTAATCTCGTAAACTTTGGAACACTGTTAACCAGCTCAACAAGTCCTCTGCAAGGTGGTCAACCAACTGTAATCCAGTTGACCAAGTTGGTTTACCAGGTTGACCTCAACCCTACCAGTGGTAGCTCAACTTATCAACCACCTAAACCTCGTAGTATTTCAACTTTATTCTCGTAATATTTGGAGTTTATTCTTATGATATTTAGACTTTATTCTCAGAATTTTTACTTTATTCTCAGTTCACGAGTTCGCCTGCCCATCCAGTCCTGATGGGCAATGGTAAACAAACGTGGCTTGCTGTCCTTAATGGAGGCTCGAACCCAAGGCCCGGCTTGAGCGCAGAGTTCAACCCCCGCCCCCATTGCGATATTACCTAGAGGGAGAATAACAAACAGAAGAGTAGAAGGGGAGGTGGAGGGATGTCGGAAGATCTGAGGCTGGGACGGTGCAATGAGAGCTGCTTATATAGGCTCGTAATTTGAAGACTGAATGATTAGGCTCCTCCTGAACCTACGTTTGGAACGTCATAATATTACGACTTTAATCTCGTAAACTTTGCAACACTGTTAACCAGCTCAACAAGTCTTCGCAAGGTGGTCTACCAACTGTAATCCAGTTGACTTACCAGGTTGACCTCGACCCTATCAGTTATCGACCACCTAAACCAGGATGGACAATTTCATGGATTCTGACTAGATGGCAACTTAAAATGAACTTCAAAGATCAAAGCTAAGAGTCTCAACACGACTTTGTTAATGCCCAGCAAAACCATCTTGAAAGTAATACAGCCTTGGAAGGGCATGAGGGTGAGTAAACAATGGCAGTGTTTTCTTTTTTTTTTTTTTTTTGGAACCTTCCCTTTAAGAACTGCTGGTGCCAATTATAATTCCACCTTTTAGCTCCTGTCTTGTTTTTCTCTTCTATCGTCTGTCTTCTAACCTTGTTTTTGTCTGATGTTCTCCAGTCTTATCTCTCTCCATGTTTGTCTCTCTCCTCTGACTATCTAGAGTATTCTGGGTATTTTTCTTTATGTTCTCGCTATGGCTACATTGGCTTCTCTCTTGCTGTCTCCGTCTGGTAATCACACAGCCCAGATTAGTTCCCTAGTGACTTGTGCCTCAGATCAGATCTGAGGCTTATACTTGATTCCGAGAGAATGTAATGGCCACCGAAAGTGAGAGAGAATCTTCTCGGTTATCTGCAGGCTGCGTGTGAAAAATAATAACTAGCAGACATGGGCTGAAAATCATCTATGTGCATAATGAATTCTAAGCCATTTTCACTAAGAAAGGCTTCTCGAATCAACCAATTAACCATGTTTTGTCATTCTGACCGAATAGAGTTTGACACAGATTAAAGTCCTTACAAAGCCACAAATTTGACATTCATTGTGGCTTCTCTACTGATCCAGTGCCCAACCAACCAAACCCATAACTCCTTCGTTCATCTTCGGAACACAAATTAAGACTTTTTTAACGAAATCCGAGAGGTTTCTGACCCTGGATAGACAGTAACGCAACTACCACGTTCAGGGCCCAGAAAGGTAGTAAGGACATAATTAAAATAGTCTATGTGACATCAGTGGTTCAACCTTAATTTTTTACAAAGCTACGAAAAGACTTTTTGTGCGCAAAGAAAACAAAACAACGACTTAATTCAGCAGTTTCTTCTCTCCTGTGTTGGTCTTTGATGCCATTCATTAATCTTAATTTGTGTTCCAAAGACAAATGAAGGTCTTATGGGTTTGGAATGACATGTGTGAGTAATTAATACACAGAATTTTTCTTGGAATGTGTTGGATGAACTATCCTTTTAACATATGATTTTGGCATAAATAGCAGTTTATTCAGATCTAATTATTTTTCCAAACTTAGTTTAATTCTCTTCATATTCATTCAAATTGCATATTTAAGACAAAATTTGATGAAACGTGCCATCTGTTTTAATAACTGTCCATCTGTGGAAATGTTGGCAAGTAAATCCTTCTAGGTTTTCTTACATCTTCTGAAACATGCTACAAATCCAAGAAACGTTTGATCAGTTTTTCTCCAGATGCTGAAATTCAGCTTTCTGCAACAGTGTAAAACAAATATTTAATGAGATGAGAAAAGTTATTTTCCAAAAGAAAATTTTGCAACGTACATTTCTAAACTGTTTAAAGTTGCAATGGAACGGAACGGAACAGAAATTGAAAGGAAGTAGCAGCATCTTTTCTTTCTGTCTTTTCTTGACCTACATTCAAAGTTATCTTTTGGTTGTTGATTGGATGGAGGGTAATCTGAATGCGAGTAGGACTGTCATGATTCCTTAATCCAATTTGAATACTCTATTTTCAAAAATCCTTGATTACATTTTTCCCGTCTCGAGTAACCGGCAAAATATTGGAAGTGGTGCAAAAAGCATTTTTTAGACCATTTTCCACAGCTACATGATATTTTGGATGTGATTAATCGCGATTAATCGTTGCACAGTACTAATATAAATACATGCAATGCAGGTTTAGTATATGCGCTTTAATTATTAACATGCGTTTAGTTTACCTACATGCAACTGCATTCACAATAAATGCTGCTCCAAACAAACTTTTAGCATTTACATGCGTGGAGTGCCTCAGACTTCATCTCTGCATATTATTGTGAGTTTGCGTTTATTATAACGTTCATCTGGGGACGCAATTTGCGCCTTTTCATCAGATTTATTAGGTAAATCATTTAGAAATCTACACAAAAACAGGAAAATACATCAATACCTTTCTCAATATGCTAAGTGTTCATTGTGATTTCAAAATAAAAATCGCACTGAGTTTGCACGTTTCAATATCCACATATTCAAGAAATCACAGTGGCTGCAGCATTTCTGTCATAAAGACAGAATTTGAATTAAATGTTGTTTGGTCAATATTAAACAAGGAGTAGATCACGCTTTAAAGACAATTATCAGGCCGTTGGTGTCCTCTGCAGTCATTTGTTATAATGCAAAATGTACATTAGTTCTATTTATGTAATTAACAGTTTTGATCAGTAAACCCATATGATTACTTGCTTTTGATGCTTTATTTGAACTAATTATTCTTGCCTCATTGCTACTATATATGTATTTTAAGTAATTTTAAAGGCTATTGTTCACATAGGTCTATTTTTGTTAGTACTGTATGAAAAAAAAAATGAATTATCCAATTACTCGATTAATCATTAGAATAATCAACCAATTACTCGATTACCAAAATAATTGTTTGTGATAGCCCTAAATGCGAGCTTGCAGTTTTAATAAAGGGGTGGAGTTAAACAAAGGAAATGATTGGAGAAGTTTGTTATTTCACCAGAAATTTGAGTTATGATATCTGGATTAATATAATAATAAAAAATGTATTAATAAAATTGATTGATGTCTCTAATGTCTTCTGAAACATTTGAAAGTATTTGTGACTATGCAACATGATATATTTTAAGATGAGCAGTGTTTAATTAATAATTGGTTATTACTAATATAGCACTATATTGTTGCACTTTTAGCTTTGATGCTGCAAAAACTAGCTCAAAATTTGTATCATAAAACATTGCTTTATGTAGAATTTCAAGTGGCTTTACAAAAAAATGTACAGATAATGTACTCACTTTGTCATCCATGATGTTCATGTCTTTTTTCAGTCGTAAAGAAATAGTTTTTTGAGGAAAACATTTAGAATTTTTCTCCATATAATGGACTGATATGGTGCCCCGAATTTGAACTTCTAAAATGCAGTTTAATTGCGGCTTCAAACCATCCCAAATGCGGTTGTAAACGATCCCAACCAAGGAAGAAGAGCCTTATCTAGCGAAACGATCGATAATTTTCATTTTTTAAAAATACAATTTAAATACTTTTTAATCTCAAACACTCGTCTTATCTTGCTCTGTCTGAACTCTGTGTATTCTTTCTCAAGACAGTTAGGGTATGTTGAAAAACTCCAATCGTATTTTCTCCCTAAAGTTCAAAAACGATTTCAAAATCATCCTACATCACTGCAGAAGCACCGACCCAGCCTATGCAAAGTGAACATGCAAAGAAGACCAAACACCCTTAACAAAAAAGGTAAAACAGCCATATAGGGTGATTTTGAAGTTGAGGGAGAACATGGGATGGGAGTTTTTTGACATACCCTAACTGTCTTGAACCAGAAAAAAACAGAGATCAGGCATAGTAAGTCAAGACGAGCGTTTGACATTAAAAAGTACATAAATTGTATTATTTTTTATGAAAATAATGGCTGCTTCTTCGGCTGGAATCGTTTACAACCACATTTGAAGCCGCATTTAAACTGCATTTTGGAAGTTCAAACTGGGGGCACCATAGAAGTCCACTATATGGAGAAAAATGCTAAAATGTTTTCCTCAAAAAACAATTTCTTTATGACTGAAGGAAGAAAGACATGAACATCTCGGATGACAAGGTGGTGAGTACATTATCTGTAAATCTTAGTTCTGGAAGTGGACTTCTCCATTAACATGAGATAAAATAAGTGGACAACCAAGGGTTAAGTGTTGCATTTCTCCAAAATTATGTGGGGGCAAACAGAGTCTGATAAAGGATAAAAGGTGTTGCTTTCCACATCTGGGAGTATCTGTTTCAGCTAGTGTAAAATTTACTGTTGTATTTGACATATACAGGCTGAATAAATGGCGTTCACAGGGAAGCATTAATCCACAGTCACATGGGAAGCCACACTGTAAATGAGAGGCCATATTTTAACATCTTTTTCCCACACATTCCCAACCGCAGCGAATTTATCACGTTCACGTCAAGTAGGCCTACTTTCCCTGTCATCAAAGAGAATGTCTCCGGGGACGTTGTAGCGGGAAATGCGGCTCTGACAGCGTTAGCATTCAATAGGATCCCCATTGCTACACCTTTTGATTTATAAACCCCAGCTAAAATCAGTAACCCATGGTGGGCTTGGAAAAGGGTTTCATCAAGCTCCTTCCAATTTTCACCATAAACTTGTTTTCCCTCTTGACCGCTCACCTCAGGAATGCAATTTTCTACTGATTTGAGGCAAATATTTCCTGGCGAAGAGGCAGAAGATCCCACAACAAAATTGAGTTAATGAGACCGAAGATTTGTTTTTGCATCAAAGCAACTCTAAAAGTGTTTTGAAAACATTTCATTATGCCACCATAACAGGTTAAGTCCACCAATGTAAATAATGAAAGCTGAAAGGAATCAGACATAACAAAGTTAGTATTTGTAAAGCATGATTAGGTTCACCCAAGTTTTCTCTCTTTTAGCAAAGCCATCAAAGTGAGTTCATTCAGAGTTCACTACTAGGGCAGCTTTCTATCCACACTTTTGTTTACGTGCCTCTGCGGGGTCTATTTCGAGTCTGACCTGTGATATTTGTGTCAACAATGTGAGCATCACTGTGGGTGCTAGCAACATAGACTGGATTGTCAGGATTTAGTTTTTATATATGTTTTGTTTTCGGTCAATCTTTTTAGTTTATTTAAATATCTGCATTAGATTTCTCAGAGCAATGTAAAAAACATTTTTTGGAGTTATAAATGGGTTACTGCAGTATGTTTTACTAGAAAACACCATTTCTGTTTTCTACTTCAAAAGTTCAAGTTTAATTC
Source organism: Labeo calbasu (assembly GCA_019740295.1). NCBI lineage: Eukaryota > Metazoa > Chordata > Actinopteri > Cypriniformes > Cyprinidae > Labeo > Labeo calbasu. Next base: position 21,399 of record JAHKKF010513797.1, read on the forward strand.
AATGTTATTTGCTGACTCTTTACTAGCAATTTCTGAATGAAAGTTGCTTCAAAAACCCAGCTTACTGATTTAGTATTTAAGCTTCTACTTATGAGGCAAAATGTAAAGCTTTAAAGATACAACCACCAAACTCAGGTCAGACCTTCAGACTTGGCTATATCTTTTCTAATTGATCCGACTCACGTTTTTTGTAAAACAGACCAATAAAACCCCATAGACTTTCACTGAGGGGGTGAAAACTTTTAAACAATGAGACTTATGGTGTATTTAAGCTGTCTACTGCTATAGCAAAGCTTAACAACTCCTCACGTTGGCTGGTCTACCAGGCTGGTTTTAAAGTTGTTTTGGCCACTTTTTGGCTGGACTTAGATGTTCAAGCTGGGAGACCAGCTAAAAGACAAAGCAAGCTTAAATATGCTATTTTCAGCTAAGACTAGACAACCAGGCTGGTTTCCCTGCTGAAAAAAAAACCCAGCCTAAGCTGGTTTAAGCTGGCTAGGCTGGTCAGGCTGATTTTATCTGTTCCAGCTATTCCAGCTGTTCTCCCAGCCTGACCGGCTAAGACCAGCCTAACTAGCTAAGGAAGTGGCCAAAACCCTTCTAAAACCAGCCTGCTGAACAGCTAAAACCAGACTCGGTGACCAACCAGCTTAGGTTTTTTTTTTGTTTTTTTGCTACATCAGCTGTTTTAGCTGACTACCTTTTTTTATTAAATCAGTTGGTTTTATCTGTTTTTAGTTTATTTTGTAAGCATGTTTCTAACATGACTAGCATGTTAGAAACATGCTAACAGTATGCAAATCATGTTAAAAACATGTTAATTGTGTTAAAACATGTTAGTAACATGCTAATCATGGTAGAAACATGCTAGCAACATACTAACATGCTAAAAACATGATAATAATATGGTAATCATGCTAGAAACATGCTAATTCAGCTAAGACATGCTAACATGCTAAAAACATGATAATAATATGGTAATCATAGTAGAAACATGCTAGCAACATGCTAATCCAGCTAAGACATACTAACATGCTGTAAATATGATAATAATATGGTAATCATGCTAGAACCATGCTAGCGTTATAAGAACATGCTTATCATGCTAGCAACATGATAATCATTCTAAAACATGCTAAAAACATGTTAAAAACACGTTATCAAAATGCTAATTGTGTAAAAAAGTGATGACAACATGCCAATCATGATTTGAACATCCTAGCAACATGCTTATCTAGCTTAAACATGCTAATCATGCTAAAACATGTTAGAAACATGGTAATTATGCTAGAAACAAGTTGTCAATATGCAGATCATGTTACAAACATTTTAGCATGTTAACATGCCAATCATGTTAACAACATGTTAATTGTGTTAAAACATAATAACATGCTAACCATGGTCGAAACATGCTAGCAATATGCTAATCACACTAACAACTTGAAACTAGCAACCATTCCAGCAACTACCCCGAGTAACAGTACTAGAAACAGACTAGCAATATGCAAATCATGTTAGAAACATGCTATCAACATGCTAATCATGCTACAACATGCTAACAACATGTTAGTCATGCTAGAAACATCCTAATCATGTTAAAAACATGTTAGAAACATACTAGCAATATGCAAATCATGTTAGAAACATGCTGGCAACATGCTAACAACATGTTAGAAACATGCTAATTGTGTTAAAACATACTGGTAACATGCTAGAAACATGCTAGCAATATGCAAATCATGTTAGGAACATGCTGGCAACATGCTAATCCAGCTAAGACATACTAACATGCTAAAAACATGATGATAAGAATATGGTAATCATGGTAGAAACATGCTAGCAACATGTTAATCCAGCTAAGACGTGCTAACATGCTAAAAACATGCTAACAACATGTTTGTCATGGTAAAAAACATGCTAGGAATATGTTTATTCATGACAAAAAAAACATGTTAGCAACATGATAATCATGATAAACCATGCTAGCCATGCTAATAGCATATTACAACGTGGTAAATCATGTTAACGTGTTAACTCATGCTAACAAAATGTTATCAAAATCCATCTATCCTATCTTTTAAAAATTTAAACTTCCAAATCAACTTTACAGTTTGTTCTTAAACTTTACTCATCTAGTTTTGTTGATTTTTATTTAGACTTTAAGGTGTAATTATTATTATTATTATTTTTAAATTATATTCCTTTTTAACAGTTTGTTTTAATTGTAATTTTTAATATTCAATTTAAAACATAAGCATTGCAAGTTTTCCTTTGTGAATATCTGGTTCTTAACTTAAATTTAGCATCTTAAATTTAATCACCTTAATAAATATTGTTCAAAGTAGATCCATCACCACTTCTTTTTACATTTTTTCTTCAGGCTATAACTGAACAGAATTACATCTCACCATGGCTTTATGTAATATCTGACGAACTGTAGTGATAATACAGACTTGCATTATGCAATAAATAATGGTCTATAAAAGCGTAACATCAACGAAAAGAATCATAAGAAAAACGCACACTTCACCTTCTGTTTCTTTTCTGCTGTGCTGAACTCTAGTGCTGTTTCCTCACTTGAGAGAAATGCGAATGAAGGGGCAAGGGTGCTCAAGAAGGTGAGAGAAAGAAAGCAAGCAAGCAGGTGAATAAGAAACAAGAAAAAAGAGACTTTTACTTGGTTCATAAATTACTGCCGCCGCTCTTCTTACTGCACTTAGTGTCAGTCTGACTCTCTACCTGACAGATGTTTTCTAACAGCAAAAACACCGTTGGCAAACATCCGTGTCATGTTTTGATAAACCAGTACTGCAATCTGTAATTTACAGCAACATCACATCTCCATCAACCAATAGGACTCTCGCAATCACAATGTCGTTCCGAACTCAGACCAATGGCATGATTGCGAGTGCGATAGTAATGTTATACAACAGTTCACTAAACAAGAAGATATTTAAACTAAATGAATCATTGAGCATTTTTTAAATCTATTATTTTGTTATTAAATTAATATTTTGAATTAGCCATAATTTTTAAGTTAATATATATATATATATATATATATATATATATGTATCTTTTTTTCAGTTTTAGTTTGTCATTTTAATAATTAAAAGTTAAATTTGTATCAGTTGCCAAGGCAACATTTTTCATTTTAATTTTTTATGTAATATTTATATTTAAAGTCAGTTATAATAAATGATTTCTTATATTTTTTTAAGTCAACAATAACAACACTGTTGAACAAATCAGTCGCATAAATGATTCAATGACTCATTCATAAAGACGGTTGTCTGTTACTGAATAATGTAATATTTGTTTAATTTTAGTTATCATAAATTCTTTTGAATTGTTTTAGTTAACAATAACACTGTTGAACGAATCAGTCACATAAATGATTCACTGACTCATTCATAAAGACGGCTGATTGTTACTGAATAATGTAATATTTATTACATTTTAGTTATAAATTATTTTTAATAGTTTGTTTTAGTTAACAATAACAACACTGTTGAACGAATCAGTCGCATAAATGATTCAATGACTCATTCATGAAGATTGTTGATTTTTTTAGAATAATGTAATACTTATTTAATGTCAGCTAGCATAAACGATTTTTAATAGTTTGTTTTAGTTAACAATAACAATGACATAAAGCTGGCTGATTGCTGCTGAATAATGTAATATTTATTTAATATCAGTTATCATAAATGATTTTAATAGTTTGTTTTAGTTCCAAGTATAACAACACTATTGAATGAATCAGTTGCATGACTGATTCACTGAGTGATTCATAAAGATGGTTAAGTGTTGATGAATGAATCAGCATTGTTAAATGAATTGGCTTTGTTGAAACTTGTTTTCATTGTACTTTTAGTTGAATTTTTAGATATTTTGCTACATGCTTTGTCGTTTTCATTAGCTTTTTTTATTGTTGTATACAGATTTGTTTATTTGTTTGGGTAGCTAATGTAATTTTTAATCTCAGTTATTAGAAACGATTTTTTAATAGTGTGTTTTAGTTAATATTTAATTTGATGTAAATATAATACGTAAATAAATGTATCATAAACTATTTTAATAGTTTGTTTTAGTTAACAAGAACAACACTGTGTTGAACGAATCAGTCGCATAAACGATTCACTGATTCATTCATAAAGAAGCAGTGAATAATTTTACTAGGGTTTTATGCTTCTATATAGATTTATTTGTTTGTTTTTCAGTTTAGTCACTTTAGTACTTCAGCTTATTTCAATATTAGTTAATGTTATATTTAACTTCAGTTATCAGAAACTAATTTTAAGTTTTAGTTAACATTTAATAATAATATAAATCAATGTAAATATGAATAAATATAATAAATAAATATATTACAAATATAAATGATTTTAATAGTTTGTTTTAGTTAACAATAGCAACGAATCAGTAACGATTGAGTGTTGCTGAATGAATCAGTGTTTTTAATTATTTTTAATTTTAATTATTTATTGTTCAGTTTAGTTTATTTTAGTACTTCAACTTAGTTACCAAGAGAATTTTAATTTTCTCTTTTTTATCTAATATTTATATTTTATTGATTAATTTATATAATCAAGTTGTGATCATTTTAGCTAACATTTTTAATAACATTGTCTTGAATGAATCAGAGTAAATGATTCATTGACTCTATAAAGACAGTCATCTACTGCCATAAAGTAACTACAAAAAGAATCAGTAAAACTCCCACCGCTAATGCATTAATAAGATTCATTTAAATTTTCTATGATACACAGTTTTGGGCAACCACTGCATTAGTGCAATTTAAATTGCAGTCATGCACATTTAAATGCTTCTGCTGCTTTTCAGTACATGTTTGGGACCCAAGATGCACCAGGGCATGCAGTGTGTGGACCTGGCAGAGCTGTCACCGGCCCATCCAAGCCACCAGCAATGGGCGAGCTAAAACAGTGTCAATCGACAAAGGGCCATGCCACCCTCCAGACGATGGCAGTCCCAAGCGCCCCCCTCCGTGCCAAGCTACGTCGACAACCGAAGCACAGAACTGAAAGCTAAAGGCTTAGCTTTTCATCAAAGGCAAAATGCTTATCTCCCACCACAGAGACTTGAGCTGCGTCATTTCCAAACATCTGCCGCTGACCGACTAATGCTGAGAAAACTGATTTCTGATGAGCTAAAATAGCGACAGAAATTCAATGTAAAGAGTAAAATCGAAGTACTTTCTCCTCCGGGAATGAAAGTGGCACTATTTACTCAGAGATTAACGTCTGACTGGATGAAGCGCCAATCCCTTGCTCAAGTATTTTTACATTTTGCCCTTTCAAATCGTTCACATTCATCACAGAAACGCAGCTTATCGCTGCATCTTCTGTCGGTGGGATTACGTTTTATTTTTACATGCTTCTCAGTCTGAACAAGAGCAAAATGTGCTCTCCCTGAAAATCGCTTCCAGAAATCTGTGACGAGATGGAAAGATAGACAGCGGGTGAGTCAGAGATACAGACAATGACTCAATGAGCAGCAGAGAGCTGATCATTTATTTATAAATGGCTTACGACTGTGACTACAGTGGATTGCTGGTATAATAAGAGGCCTTGTGGACGTACGCAAGAGACTTGCGTGAGCGGCCCACTGGGGAGAATGAAGTAAGCGGTGTACGTTTTTCTTTAAGTTCTCTATGCAATAAAAGGAAACTAATAGGCTTAATTATATTTCAGGATGTCTGTTATCAACTCAAAGGGAAGAAAGAGACGCAAGTGGAAAAAAATACAGGTGAGCTGTGTCATATCATGGAGTAACTTGAATCATTCGGGAATATGCAACATTTCACATCGAATATGTCACGAAACATCTCGCAAAAAAGTTCCGACAGGTTCCTTTGATAAACATTTGCATTCACCCTGCCATGTACTGAAACCAGAAGTTTACATACACCATGCAGAATCTGCAAAATGTTAATTATTTGACCAAAATAAGAGGGATCATTTAAAATGCTATGATATTTTATATTCGGTACTGACCTGAATAAGATATTTCACATGTAAGACATTTACACATAGTCTACAAGAGAAAATAATAGATGTATTTATAAAAATCACCCTGTTTAAAACTTTACATACACTTGATTCTTAATACTATGTTGTTACCTAAATGATCCACAGCTGTTTTTTTGTTTAGTGATAGTTGTTCATGAGTCCCTTGTTTGTCCTGAACAGTTAAACTGCTCGTTGTTCTTCAGAAAAATCCGTCAGGTCCGACAATTTCTTTGGTTTTTCAGCATTTTTGTTTATTTGAACCCTTTCCAACAATGACCATATGATTTTGAGATCCATCTTTTCACACTGAGGACAACTGAGGGACTCGTATGCAACTATTACAGAAGTTTCAAACGCTCACTGATGCTCCGGAAGAAAAAAAAAGCCAATGTATTAAGAGCCAGGGTGTAAACTTTTGAACAGAATGAAGATGTGTACATTTTTCTTATTTTGCCTAAACAATATATTTTATTACTTTTTTTTTCTTATTTAGTACTACCCTTCAGAAGCTACAGAAGATTCCCAAATGACAAAATAAGATAAATTTACCCTAATATTTAAATTCAAATGGTTTAATACATTGTGTTTCCTTCTGGAGCATCAGTGAGTGTTTGAACCTTCTGTAATAGATGTATACGAGTCTCTCAGTTGTCCTCAGAGTGAAAAGATGGATCTCAAAATCATACAGCCATTGTTGGAAAGAGTTCAAATACACAAAAATGCATGAAAAACCAAAGAATTTGTGAGACCGGAAGGATTTTTCCTAAAGAACAGCGGGCAGTTTAACTGTTCACGACAAACAAGGGACTCATAAA
>JAHKKF010513798.1:0-17635 GCA_019740295.1 Labeo calbasu
GTAATTAAAAGGATCATTAGGCAGGAGAACAAAATGGATAAAAGCTGGAAATTCAACAATGAGTCGAGTGTGTTTCAGTTGCACAAATCAGTCTGGGGATTGGGTTTTGGCAATAAAAGTGCTTTGGTGATGCAACTTCACAATATTTGTGTGTTTCTTTGAGCTGAATTCTAGCCAATAATCAGCTTAATAGCAAAAACGGCATCAAGCAAAGTTCACCGCATTGCTTAATCTCCCAGTGCTTGATGGGTAATCGGCCACATTCCACAGTGGCTCAGAGCTGGAACTCATTTCTTTCCCTTCGTCTTGACGTTTGTCTGTCTGTGTCATTTTTACGTATTTCTCGTAATATTTTCTCACTCTGCGCTGATTTTGCACGTTACACTTGTGATGATGCACGAACAACTGTATGATTTCCTGAACAGACGGCGGTCGGTGGGTTCGCTCCGCTGGTTCCTGGAGGAACCGGACCCTCCGGCCCCTCTGCCTCTCACCCCGTTGCAGGAGTACCTGCAGAAGCTCCTGGAGATGAAGATGCTCAGCAGTGTGAGTAGTCATAGCGACAGCATCCCTCAAAAACTAGACTGGTCTTATAATTACTACAGTATACAATATATCAAATGACTTTTTGGAATACTTGATTCTGATTGGTCAAATGTGGCATTCTGTGTTAATATATTTAGTATGATGGCTTTAAAACTATATATTTAATCACTGTCTTAGAATACTAATTTCTTAATGATACATCTCATGTATCATACTGCACCATTTGAAGTCCAGTCGGCTTTAATGAAACAATTTAAAGAATTAAATTCCTCCTACTTTTGATTTTGTATTAATTTTAAGCTGAAGAAAAATATTTTGTTCCTAAGGATGTTATTCAAATTGAAAACAAAAATTTAAATATTTGAAAAAATAACTCTTAAAGTTCAGATCTCCCAAAGGTAGGGTGTTAAGTTATTCCTATATAATACTATTTATGAAATAGTAAAACAATTAATAATATGTTAATGAATTATATTTTAAAATAAATATTTAATTTTTTGTTAATTTTATTTTTTTTAATCATTTTAAAAAATATATATTTTTAATGAATTTGGCCTCAGCATTTTTGACCAGAGTACTTGAGTACTAAAACCATTTAAAGTCACAAGAGTTTGTAATTGAACTGATGATAGCTGATGGAAAGGTTTCACTGGTTTGTACCGAAATTGACACGTAAGCATCAATGAAGGCTTAATCAACAATTACTAATTAATTTTTAATCAGTGAATTTGATTCTGATGGATCGGAGTGGATGAACTGTGATCTTAGTGAATTTCATCACCATTCTTGGAGGCTAGTTATCATGGTGGTTTGTCTTGTGTCAGCTTGAACTTTTTCCAGTACACATCAGCAAAGCTTAAAAGTGAGTTTGTGTGGCTGAGATCACACAGGGTGAACATGAGTGTGTGTGTTAATGTGTCAGCCTTCCAGTCAAAGTGACTCAAATTCCAGCTCTCAATTGTGGGTGGGGCTTTGAATGTGACAGACAGTTGGGTCGCCACCCAAAACCACTTCATTTAATTTTTTTTGAGAAATAATGCTGTTGCATAAGGAAATGCGTAAAAATGCAAATCTCTCTCTCTGCTGTTCTCTCTCTGTCTCTCTGAATACGGTTAGAAAAATCCTGGCAACCACCAAGAATGGCACAGAAACAGTCTAGCAAACAAATAGTAACATACTAAAATCACTGTCTTACAATTCCATAACAACACAATATTAATCCCTCAGATCACCCCAGTAACTGCATAGCAATGTGCTATCAAGCACTCAGATCACCCCAGCAACCGCATAGCAACGTGCTATCAAAAACTCAGATCACCCCAGCAACCACATAGCAACGCACTATAAAGCACTCAGATCACCTCAGCAACCACATAGCAACGCACTATAAACCACTCAGATGACACCAGCAACCGCATAGTAACGCACTATGAAGTGCTAAGATCACCCCAGCAACCGCATAGCAATTCACTATCAGCCACTCAGATCACCCCAGCAACCGCATAGCAACGCACTATAAAGCACTCAGATCACCTCAGCGACCACAAAGCAATGCACTATTAACCACTCAGATCAAGCAGTCAGATCCCCTCAGCAACTGCATAGCAACGTGCTATCAAACACTCGGATGACCCCAGCAACCCTAGCAACCACATAGTAACACTCAGAATACCCTTTGCAACTGCTCAAAACTACTTAGCAACAAGTGGTAACTTCAGAAGTCTAAAAGCCCACAGTTTTTTATTGTGTTTTGCTTTTGTGTGCATTAATGAACATCTGAAACCTTCTCTCAGTAGCAGAAAGGGATTTTTATGTTACCATTTGAGATTTATGATGCTGGCAGAGTTTATGGAGCGGTTGTGGTGATGCTCTCTTGGGCACTTTAAATCGATGGGCAGTTTCAGAGCACTGTACTTGTTATGATGCCCTACTGCGCCTAAAAACGACGTTTAAGTTCATGTTGGTTTTTATGTCACAAAGACAAATGTTGGTGATAGGACCATCCAAGTGTGTGTGACCCTTCTGTGTATCATGACTAAGAGGTTACAGTAGCTCTGTTCTGCCTTTTTGTGTAGCACAAAGACCCTGTGTGAAAGACCAATGGACTGGCATTCGCACAAACACACACACACACATAGAAACACACACAAACTGCTCAACATCTCACAAATATTTCTCCCTGAATGCAAACCGCCTACAAGCGCCAGCCACAATGAACAGAGGCTATTGAACGAAGAGAGAGAAGCTTCTATTTTCTACAATGAGCATAACTTCAAAACATCTCATGACGATTGAAAAACCCCTACCAAACATACACATAATGGACAATAGCTATGTTTACATGCACTAATTTTCAGTCTGATCCAATTCAGTTTCAGTCTCTGAAAGTTGTTTATATAAATCTTAACTCTGAAATCTGATTCGCACCTTTTTCAGCGTGTGCAGGTATTCTGAACAATGTGATGGCTTCACTGTGAGTATAACTGTCATTTTTGCTTATGTCAGAAGAGCTTTTTTAGCATATGGTTAGTACATGTTCAGTTACCAATGCTGAAAATCAAGCACCTAGATAATTCCAGGAACCGCATAGCAATGCCCGATCAACCACTCAGATCATCCCAGCAACCGCATAGCAACGCACTAACAACCACTCAGATCATCCCAGCAACTGCATAGCAACACCCTATCAACCACTCAGATTAACCTAGCAACAGCATGACAACGTACTAGATCACTCAAGCAACCCTTAATCACCCCAGCAACCGCACTGCAACATGCTATCATCCCCTTAATCATCCCAGGAACTGTCTAACAACGCGCTACCAACCATTTCTCCCCAGCCATTGTGTAACAATGTGCTATCAAGCACACAGATCACCCAGCAACCACATAGCAACGCATTATCAACATTAAGTTTGCCCCAGCAACCGCATAGCAACGCAATATCAACCACTCAGACCACCCCAGGCAACTGCATAGCAATGTGCTATCAACCAATCAGTTCACCTCAGTAACCGCATAGCAACGCACTAACAACCACTCAGATCACCCCAGCAACTGCATAGCTACGCGCTATCCACTCATTAATTGGTCTAGTAACTGCATAGCAATACACTATCAACCACACCGATCACCCCAGCAATTGCATAGCAACGCATTATCAATGTTCTGATTGAGCCATCAGACAGATTATTCAGTTGCATGTAAACATGGCTAATGTGTGTGTGCTGAAACTGTTAAGACTAACTGGATTAACTTCTCAGTAGGCCAAGTTATTTGAGGAATCATTCGTGTCTGTTGAGCAAACAGCGCTAATAAGATCGTCACAGTGACCCCGTGTGTTCCCCATCCGTCACCACAGTGCTCTACATCTGCACCTTTTCAAAGCCACTTCCTGTGTCAGCTGTTTTTAGGTCAGCAGGATTCTGCCAAGAGTTTTAACGTTCCTCAGGGCAAAAGAGTAAACAGAGCAAATTAATAATCTAATTTACCATATGATAATATTTCATTCTGACTAAAAGTTCAGAAGAGATATAGATGTTATAAAGTGACGGTAACGCCTGTGATATTTTGGTTTGTTGCATGCAAGAAGAAAAACCATGATAACCATGCTAACCATGTTGGTATTGTTGGATCAATGTTGTGAACCAGCCCTTTCGTGATAATAATGTGTATGATGCTGTTCACTTTTTGGTCCCTTAAAGCAGTTTTTACAGTTATTTGTATACCAGTGTGACTCAGACTTTGTATACGAGTGTTTTTTTGGGGGAATTCAAGTTGATGGTGTTTTACAGTGTTTCAGTTTCATGATGTCAGTTAATGAACAAGAACAGAGCTCTTGAAGTATGAGTGGAGTTTTGGAAATTTTCCTTTTGCTGGTAATTAAATAAAAAGCTCACAACATTTAGTGCTTTTTGGTTGATTGACAGTACAGAGGTTATACAAGTAACTCTCTACTGCCCCAAAAGATCAGCAGTGGAACTGCAGGTCTCATATAGACTTAGGTTTCCTGATTCCTAATTAGCAGACTATGGGTGACTTCAATTTTATTTTAACTTCCTCAGTGATCACTTTATATGTACCCTTTACTATTTTATTTTATTTTATTTTATTTTATTTTATTTTATTTTATTTTATCTTAAAGTAACTAGAACTGACCATATGTAATCTTCCTAGAACTTCTTNTTCAATTTTATTTTAACTTCCTCAGTGATCACTTTATATGTACCCTTTACTATTTTATTTTATTTTATTTTATTTTATTTTATTTTATTTTATTTTATTTTATCTTAAAGTAACTAGAACTGACCATATGTAATCTTCCTAGAACTTCTTAGAAATTACTATCATATTTACCCTGTACTATGTATTTTATTTATTTTTTTATTTTAACTTTCTAGAAGTGACCTTTATTTTATTTTATTTTATTTTATTTTATTTTATTTTATTTTGTTTTTTAAATGACAAGAATTGACCACCATGTGCCTCTCACTGTTTATACAAAGCGTGTTGGCCTGTAAGTGGTTTTATCTGTGTCAGTAGCATCTCTGCGTGTGTTTATGCAAACATGTGTGTCCAGTTTACTCAGAGATCAAGCCTGAGTAAACCGTTTACAACTAGCAATAAAATGATCTGCTTATTTTCAGATTGAGGTTTACTCATCTCAAAGTTGCATCACACATACCATTACGACATTTATAAAAAAAACAGTGCATGTAATAAACTGTCTGTCTGCAGTTGTGTAGTGCAAACGTTTTCAATTTTAGAAGAAATACTGACCTGGGATCAGATCACCCAGTTCTTAATTACCATGTTCCACCTGAGACAAAGCAGCAGACTGATCTGAGGTCAGTAGTTTGGCCTCGTAACTTCAGTGATATATTTAGCGTTTCCTCTCTTTCTCTCTCTGTGATTTGTGTAAATGAGTGGAGATCTTCATTATCGTAGCGGTTAATTGGCCCGTCCCAAAGTACCAAAGCAGAAACCTGATGAAGCTGGTCTCTCTGGCTAAATTAAGGCCAGATTTCACGAGGATGGAGAATGAATCATGTTGTGTGGATGTTGAGAGTTTGTTGAGTTCATAGCAGGAGAGTTGATTAAAAACACATTTACTGATTTTAGAAATGTGGAGAGAAAAACTCTTGCAAAAATGTAGTGTTTTCACCAAAATACCTTACTACAGTTATGGTTTCTACTGTAAGATTTCAAGTCTTCCTAAAACAGCAAGAAAAGTTTTCAGAATATTCTTGTCATTTTAATTTCTGTGATTTCTGTAAATGGTTGTGAGAGTATTGAGAAGTGGTTACTTGGGTGGTCTGGGTGGTTGCTAGAATGTTCTGAGAGGTTGTTACGGAGTTGCTAGGGTGTTCTGGGTGGTTGTTAGGGCATTCTGTGTGGTTGCTATGCAGATAGGAGGACATTTTGGGTGAATACTATGGCTTTCTGGCTGGTTGCTATGGAGTATCTAGGGCTCTCTGGGCGACTACTAAGGTTTTCTGGCTGGTTGCTATACGGTTGCTAGGGCTTTCAGTTGCTAGGGCATTCTGTGTAGTTGCTATGCAGTTGCTTAGGCATTCTGGGTGATTACTGTTTTTTCTGGGTGGTTGCTATGCAGTTGCTAGGGTGTTCCTGGATGTTGGCTATGCAGTTGCTACTAGGAACAGCATAGCAACCACCCAGAACACCCTAGCCTAGCAACTCCATAACAACCTCTCAGAACATTTTAGCAACAATCCAGAAAATGTAATTTTTTTTCCTGCATGGTTACTATGCAGTTGCTGGGGCATTCTGACTGATTATTGGATTTTCTGGGTGGTTGCTATGCAGTTGCTAGAGCATTCTGAATGGTTGTTTGCAGTTTCTGGGGCACTCTGAAGTGTTGCTGTGTGGTTACTAGGGCATTTAATGCTAGCTCCTAGGATCTCCACAGCATTACCAATCACCCAAAACACCCTAGCAACTACATCGGTGTTCTGGGTGGTTGTTTAGGCATTGACAGGTGCTTGCTGGAGTGTTCAGGGTATTTTCTATGTGGTTGCTAGGGCATTCTGAAGGGTTGCTATGCAGTGACTAGGGATTTTTGGGTGGTTGTTAGCTCCTAGAAACTGCATATCATTAGCAATCACCCAGAACACCCTAGCAACTGCATAGCAACTACCCAGAAATTGTTACTGTTTTTTTTCTGGATGGTTGCTATTGCATTTTGGGTGGTTGCTATGCAGTTGCTAGCTACTAGTTGTTAGAGTGGGGTTGGTTGCTTGTGTATCGGTAGGTGCTTACCAGAATGTTCTGGGTATTCAGTTGTAAGGGTGTTCTGGGTGGTTGCTGTGCTGTTGCTAGGGCGTTCTAGGTGATGCTTAGGGGTTGATAGGTGCTTACTAGACTGTTCTGGGTGTTTCTATGTGGTTTCTAGAGCATTCTGGATGGTTGCTATGGAGTTGCTATGGCGTTCTGAGGGGATGCTATGTAGTTACTAGGGGGTTTTGGGTGGTTGCTATGTAGTTGCTAGCTACTAGGAACTGCATAGCATAAGCAGTCATTCAGAACATCCTAGCAACTGCATAGCACCCAGAAAAGGTGATTATTGTTTTTTCAGGGTCGTTGCTATGAAGTTGATATGGTAGGATTGCTTGCTCGGGTGTTGGTAGGTGCTTACAAGAGTGTTCTGGGCATTCAGTAGCAAGGGCGTTCTAGGTGGTTCCTATGCAGCTGCTAGGGAATTTGGGTGGTTCAGCCAACATGATCAGAGGAAAACATTAACAGGCTAAACATGCCAAAGTTTAAGTGTAATACATGTGTAATGGCAATGATTGTCAGCTCTCCTGTGTTTACAGACAGGATCTCAGTGTCTGACTACTGCTCTGCTCTTCAGAGTCTTTGGATTTAATGAGTTCATGAGAGACGAGTGAACTCTAGGATTTCTGGGTGTCCCATCAGAGCACACAGTGCCTATTTATAGAGAGAGAGGAGGCGTGTGTGCATGTGTTTCTGGATGATGGAATATATGTCATACAGCTATTCTCATGCTCGTGTTTTTGTGCAGTTGTGTGTTTTATTTCAGGCTGAATTACAGCATTCTGCCGTGCTCATGAGAATAATTATTATGAAAAATTAGCTGTTTCTTCCATATGTAGACTAGAGTATGACCTCATTTTTGATTCAGAATCCAGATGACATCATCACATGGATCGTAAGAGCGCATTTGTGTGTTTAAAGAAATAGTGCACCTTAGGGGGCGTTTATACGACACCATTTTTCACTAAAACAAGACACTTTTTGTGTTTTGGCTGTTATTTTATAATACAACAACATTTTGGGGGCCTGAAAACACAAACTGTTGAAGACGGTGTTGCTAGGGTGTTCTGAGGGGTTATTATGCAGTTACTAGGGCGTTCTGTGTGGTTGCTTTGCAGTTGTTGGACGTTCTACGTGGTGGCTACCCAGCTGCTACCACGAACTGCATAGCAACCACCCAGAACACCTTAGCAACTGTATAGCAACCACCCAGAAACTGTGATTGCTGTTTTTTATTCTGGATGGTTGCTATGCAGTTGCTAGGGCATTGTACCACTGCATGGCAACCACCAAGAACACCCCAACAACAAAGTAGCAACCACCTAGAACTCCCTAAGCAACTGCATAGTGCTGACCCAGATAGGGTTATTACTGTTTTTTCTGTGTGGTTGCTATGCAGTTACTAGGGCATTCTGTGTGGTTGCTATACTGTTGTAGGTGGTAGCTACCAGGAACTGCATAGCAATCACCTAGACACTGTGATTACTGTTTTTATTTTTCCTGGATGGTTACTATAGAGTATTGTACTACCGCATGGCAACCACCAAGAACACCCTAACAATTGCATAGCAACCATCCAGAACTCCCTAAGCAACTGCACAGTAACGACCAAGAAAGGGTGTTTTTTTTTCTTTTCTTTTTTCTATGCAGTTGCTAGGGTGTTGCTAGAGTGGTTGCTGGGACATTGATAGACAGATGCTTAATAGAGAGTCCTGGGTGTTTCCTGTGTGGTTGCTAGGGCATTCTGAGGGTTTACTATGTAGTTACTAGGGTGTTCTGTGTGGTTTCTACATAGTTTCTTGAATGATCTGGGTGCTTACTGGGTTTTCTGTGTGGTTGCTACGCAGTTGCTAGGGTGTTCTGGGTGGTTGCTGGGGCATTGATAGGTGCTTACTAGAGAGTCCTGGGTGTTTCCAATGTGGTTGCTAGGGCGATCTGAGGGGTTGCTATGCAGTTACTAGGGTATTTGGGTGGTTGCTGGGACATTGACAGACAGATGCTTACTGGGTGTTTTCTGTGTAGTTGCTAGGGTGTTCTGAGCGGTTGCTATGCAGTTACTAGGGCATTCTGGGTGTTTTCAACACAGTTGCTTTGGTGTTTTGGGTGCTTACCAGTTTTTCTGAATAGTTTCTGTGCAGTTGCTTGGGTGTTCTGGGTGGTTTCTGGGATATTGATAGACAGATGCTTACTAGAGACTCCTGGGTGTTTCCTATGTGGTTGCTAGGGCATTCTGAGGTGTTGCTATGCAGTTACTAGGGCATTCTGGATGGTTTCTACACAGTTGCTTGGGTGTTCTGTGTGCTTACTGGGTTTTCTGGGTGGTAACTACGCAGTTGCTAGGGCGTTCTGGGTGCTTTCTGTGCAGTTGCCCGTTGTGGGTGATTACTGGCTTTTCTGGGTGGTTGCTACACCAAGAACACCCTAGCAACATCATAGCAACCACCCAAAAAGGGTGATTACTGTTTTTTTTCTGGGTAGGTACTATGCAGTTTGCTTTTTGTGATCACTTAGTAGCCCATATGACTTGCGCAGTATATTCAAAGTCATGAGCGATTAAATAAGGACTAACCGTTTTGGTATGTGCATGCATGAAACTGTGCTTATGTCTCTTCTTATTATGGATAAAAGACTCCAGGGGGGTTTTAAATATCAGACGTCTTTTAAATTCCTTTCTTTCTCTCTCTCTCACTCTGAGTCATTCTCTCCATTTCTTCTTCCAGTTGCTCAGTCACCACCTGGCAGAGCTTTGATTTTTACACGCATGCAGCTCAGGCGCCCACATCTGAGCATGTATTAGTGCTCAGCCTCTCCCCGATCCCTCGTTTCCATCCAGTAGACGAGTTCACAGCGGATGCAGGTGCTCTGCAATCTGTTCGCTCTCTGTTCAGGGTCGGCTGGTGGCCCTTCGTGACCCTCATTAATCCAACTCGCCAACTCGCCGTGCACGGTGGGATGTTATTGCAGACGTCGCCACTGCTGGAGTACAGCGGATATAATCATTCCAGCATCTCTACCGCCTATCAGAGAACGTTACAATGTAAACATCATGAAAATGTTATGAACAAACGTTCCATATCATGTTAATAGTATTTGATAAATGTTCTCATACTGTTTAGAGGCAACGTTCTTTGCAGAACTTTGTTTGAATGTCCGTTGGAGCCAAAATGTGCAATTTATGACACTTCTTTGGAAATAGTTTGAAGTGTTATGTTATTTATATGTGATTTTAAATTGTTAAGCCTACTTGCTAATTGAGCTAGGTAGTAAATGATTACATGTAATCTAGGTTATGTAATCCAATTACAAAGGTTAAGTACTTAAAATGAGATTACATTTCATTTTAAAGACATTTTAATTTAATTATTAGCTTTTTATCACCTCAGGAACCCCAGTACGGGAAACCTTGACGTAAAGTAGCGTTTAATGCACTTTTAGATGTTGATAACAAAGAACGGAAAATATTTTCTTCAGAAGTAATCTAAAAGTAATCCAAAAGTACTCACATTACCTAATATGTGTAATCCAACAGATTAAGTTACTAACTGCAATTTCTAATATGTAGTTTGTAATCAGTATGGACTACAATTTGCAAATAATCTTGCAAATAAGCAGTATTTATATACTCAATAACCATTGCAAACCAATGTTTCCACAATATTAACACAATGTTATGAATGACATCATTATATTATGTTTGTTGTGTAACATTAACACAGTTACATTAAGACTTAGGTTAAGAAACTTGGGGTTTTAACATTTACACAACCAAAGTGGAAGGTTTAGAAAACATTTTAATGCTTAAAAACATCCAAACCTACTGTAAATTCTAAGTGCCGAATCGCTTATGTTGTGCAACACCTATTGTTGTCGTGTTCCTCATTTGTATGCTGCTTTAAATAGAAAGTTCTGCTAAATAACTGATGTAAATATGAATGTAAATTCCTCTTCAGGTAGTGTATTACTTGCATTCGGGTGCTGCGCTGGATCTGTCTGGTGCTAATGTCTGGGCTTGAATTAAGAAATGGAACTACTGTAGATCTGGCGCCCAGACGCTGGTTGGATCAGCTCCAGATGTGGAGTATGTCTGCTTTATGCTGGTTTGCGGGGTTTAATCTGTGGATAGAGATGGAATCAGGATTATAATCCACCATTGTATTGCTGGATTCAGCATTTGATACTGGTGGACGGACTGGTTTTGACAGGAGAATTGTGCTGGTTTGAGCGCAGTGGAAATGGGTGCCGCTTCATCGTTCAAAGAATCATGGACTAAAATATTATCGACTCAGAGGGTAAATGAATATGCTAATGCTTTTGTGTTGCAATACTGCATTATATTATATAGAGTTTAATAGGAAACGTTGCATTGGTTGCGTTTATGATATTTCTCAGTAAAATTGCACAAACTAACTTTGTTATTTATAACACTTTACTTTTACTTTTTGTGGTGATTTTTTTAGGATGAGTCTTTTGAGTACTTTTGTTGTACTCTTCCTCATTTTTAAGTCAATATGGATGCGCGTGTCTGCTAAATATAAAACTGCACATGTAAATTAGATGATACCAACCCTAACCTTTATTTTAATGTTAAACCAACTGAGCCAAAAGTACATTTGTGCTATTCTTAGATGTGAAAAAACACATTATTTAGTCCCCCTATGAAGAAGTGTTCCACGTGGGGATGTCCCTACAAGGTGACTTTTAGTTTTGATGTTTTCAATACTTTGTCGCCTCGAGATTTGCAAAATCTACCCACTTAAACAGCGACGCAGAGCGTCTTTACTGTTGGTTGCAGTTTCAAAGATGAGGACTTTGTAGTCTGAATTTCTCTTGCACTTGTAGCACCTCATAGACATGCTTGCATGCTGAAAATGTCAGACAGCCGAGCATCCGTCCACATAATACGCCGTCTCACTGATCAAAACCACAAGACTGTATAGGATCACACAGCAGAATTTCAATTTGCCCCCTTTAAACCTTCAGCTGCTGCCTTGCTAGTGTTTCTTGTCTCTGCAGTGTGTTACTAAAGACTTTGTTGTGTAAGAGGAGGTGATCTGTGTTTAAATGAGGCCGGCTAATCGTATTAGGTCATTTGTATTACCCAGATGCTGACAGGGGACTTTGGCACTGTGTGTGTTTCTTAGCTGTATTCTTCCATTGCTTGTTTTAAAGGCCTCAAAAGAAATGACAATTCAGTCATTATTTACTCACCCATGTGTTTTTCCAAACCCATATGATGTTATTTTTTCCATGGATCACAAAAGTAGAGATTTTTTTCAGAAGATTTCCATGCAGTTCTTTGCGTATGGATCATTTATGGTGACCACAAAACAAAAAATGCAATAAAGATATAATAAGCATAGTCCATATTATTTATGCAGGGGTGTTTAATAATATTGTGCATTAAAATGTTACAAAATTTCAGTCTGGAGCATGCAAAGCTGTAGTATTTCTTCAGAATAAATGGAATTTAACGTGCATGTTTTTTTAATGCACATTTATCTTTTTTTGGTTTAAATTAATTTGGATTTATAAAAAATAACTATTAAAGAAATTCTCATTTGTTTGTAACGACATAATGGAGAATAAATAATGAACAACATTTAGTTTTCAGTGAGCTGTACCTTTAAATAATAGACCGAAAGTTTTAATGTAGAGTGCAGAAACCTAGATCATCACCCACATTTACATCCTGTGCGCACAAACACACAAAGGTTTGAGCATTCATCCTGTCTGCTGGCTGAATGCATGCGGACGGTTTGCACGAACAGGAATTGAACTGTGGTGTCTGCTTTTATAAGGAGAAAGTGAAATGGTCTTGTGTGTCTAAAGATTGCAAGGACGGAAGGAGTTTGTGAGCGAATATCGGACTGGATTCTTCGAGATGGTTGAAGAGAAAATGGGGGGATGCTGGAGTCAAACGAAGGTGATCGAAGTGTTACTACAACACCGTTTATGTGTTGAGTTCAGGGTTGTTTCTGTCTAATATGCCATGTAAAGTTAACGATGTGATTTTATTGTGAATTGTAACGGTTCAGTGTAAGGTTTGTTTGTGCTGTGCGGGATTTTTGAGTTAAGCAGTGTAAAATGTTTCTTTCTTCCGTTGAACATTTAAAAAAGATATTTTGAAGAATGCGGGTAACCAAACAGTTTTTGGTCCCCATTGCCTTCCATAGTATGGAAAAAAATAACAATATGGAAGGCAGTTGGGACTAGCAATTGTTTGGTCTTCAGAAATATATTTTTTTATGTTCAGCAAGAAAGAAGCGCATACAAGTTTAAAACACTTAAGAGGGTGATTAAATGATTTTGGTCGAACCAATTGTTCTTGTTGGAACCTTTTTGACTACTCTCCATAGTCATATGATTTGACTGTTTGAGATTCTTAAATAGTTGAGAAAGAAACTTCCTGTTGTGTTTCCTAATGCATGGCATTTTGGGTTGTTTTTGCACAATCCAATTGCATACGCTTCATACGTTATTAGTGGCATATATAGGATTTCTTTCTAGTCAGATACCGATTTTGGATCAGTTGAGTATTTTTTGTCATATTTTACCCAGCATGCACCAGGCTTTTAAACTGAGCCCGTCACGTCTCATGTGTGATCAGTGTTGCCAGAGTGTAAAAATGGATTGCGTCCTCTTCTAGGACTCATGTCTGTGTGTTGTAAAGTGGTTTACGGAAATCATCTTTGAAAGAAAAATGAAAAGCATAGCATACCCCATCATACCTGTATGCAGTCATCAACAGATGACCACAAAACAAGATAAACTTTCAAGGCCAGCAAACAAAATGTGGGCCACATGCATTTCTGAATGTGGTTTAAGTGGTTGGATTACGAAATGTTTTTTTTAGTATTTACGTATCCTGGAAACATAAAAGCACCTGTGCTCACTTCCAGATTTCAGTTTTTAATAAAACTTGGAATGTTTGGTCTATAAATCTGGTTCATTGTGTTTATGTGTTTAGAAACATCCTGAACTTGATGCAGTAGATGATTCAGACTTTAATTTATGAATTATGCAATTTACAATGTATGTACAGTGATTTGTACAATGCTTTGTGAGCAGGTCTGTTTAGGTTTTGACTTAAATTCCTGGCAAATTTCAAAATTTCAAATAAAACTGATGCATGCAAACTGTTTTTTTCAACCTCATACTGTATAGTTTAGACTAGATACCAAAATGCATGCATTTGTTAAATAGGTCACTATTTTTGACAGTTCTCGCTTTCATGTCAATATCAGGGTGGGCTTTTCCTGTTCAACACTTCCTGTTGAATTAATACAATGACACCTTTGCCTGTGACCCTGCACGGTGCCTGTTTGGTGAACGTTTCTTGGTGTGGTTCATTTTTTTTATTTCAACCACTGATTTAGGATGTCGAAACATCGGTCTGTACTTCTGTTGTGCCAGCTTTAACATATTTTTCTCTCTCTCTCGTTCTTTCAGGATCAGTTTGATAACCTGGAAAAGCACACACAGTGGGGAATCGACTTTGTGGAAAAATACACCAAATTTGTGAAGGAAAGGTCTGAGATCGAGCTTAACTATGCAAGACAGATCAGGTGAGCGTTGCATCAGTGATACGATTGTTCAGTTTGTAAAAAGTTTATATTTGAAGACGTATGACAATGATGTACAGGGTTATATCATAGAATGGGTCATTTTTTAGCTGCAAAATTAGTGAGAGTAGTATTGTAGTATATCAATATTATGTGAATGTAATATTTCTACTATGCAGATGTAACCAAAATATAAACATTCATGGTGCACCATTTAAAAAACTAGTTGTGGGCTGTGTATATTTATTATGTATATATAAATAGACATACATGCATGTATATATTTCAGAAAAATGTTATAATATAAATTCTATGAATGTAAATTTATGCATGTAAATATTTTACTGTATGTGTGTCTTTATATATACATACACACATATATGTTATATAAGGGTCAAAGACGAAAAAGCGTTTAAGCATAAAAACAATAAGTGTAATACTGCTTTAAATAGTTGTTTTTTCCAAAAAAATATTTTTTGTTTTTGTTTTTCTGAGCCAAAAATAATATCATACATTTTCCCCTAATTTACTGAAGACACCCACTAAAATGTCATTCACTGTAACAATCTGTCAGGCATATTTACAACAAAAATCAATTTATGACATATTAAAAGATGAATTACTTTCTCCCCAAATACTAATTAGTTGTAATTCTACATTTTAAAAATGTATCACTATCCTACGTTTTGCCCATTTGTTAGTAAGAATTTTTACTAATTTAAAACACAATAAAATGTAATATGCTCCCTTGTTCTTTTATATATTTTAATATGTACAAGTCAGAACAAGCATGTTGTTTGAATTTTCTATCTTGTGTATATAAATTATTTCAACCAAATTTTGACATTTTATTCCCCAAAAACTACTTTGAAACCTTAAAAATAGACACTTTACTTACATTTAATGTGCTTTCTATGGACATAAAATCACTTTTGTAAATTTCTTTTGATGTGGACATCTTAACGTCTTTGACCCATAAACAATTTTGGATGTGATTACCTGCGATTAATCGTTGCCCAGCACTAAAAAACCTTTAAAATGACAGATTTTAAAATATATACTCACTTTATATATATATATATATATATATATATATATAATCACTGTAAAACGTGATACTCCAGTTATTGGAGTGTGTTTTACAAGAAAATACTATTTCACGCTTTCTGCACCTTTAATTGAATGTTACTTATAATACAATGAGTCATTTGTCATTTTTTTGGGAAAGTTACTAGGAATTTCTGAGTGAAAATAGTTCCAAAATAAATCGTACACCATTTTTGTTCAGTGTTATTTAGCTTTCTAGTGAATATGTGTATATACCCTGTTGTAAAAGACAGATTTATCCCTTTTAAGCTGGTTTTCTGGTTTTAGCTGGTTTAATCTAGACTCTCAGGCTTGCCAAGCCTGTGAAAACCTCTTTAAAACCAGTCAACAGATCAAGCTTGTAGAGCTTTTTAAGCTGTTTTTTAACATAGGTAATTAGGTAGGATATGTTTTGTGGCTTGATAGGTCAAAGGTTGTGTCTTATCCTGCCTATGCTACCAGGATCGTCATCAGATTTGAAGGGTCTTCCACCCAAAAATCCCACTTTAACCCCTCTGTCATATCTCTGTAAATAAAGACAGGTGTAGCTGCTTGTACTTTACAGTGTGTTTGTTTAAAAATAAAGACGCTAAACACACACACAGACACACATGCTAATTACACGTGTGATGCTGCTGTTGGCAGCTCAAGGATAGAGGAAGAAAGGGCAAATTTTGTGTTTTCTGTGTGTGTAAGTTTGGGAAGAAAATGCAGGTTTCCGTGGCAACAAGGTGCCAGCATGGTATTACTCGTTGGTGACCTACATTTGGAGCGGCCAATCAGACGCCGCGACCCCGCCCCCCATTCCAGTGATAGGATTTACTCGCAGACATCCACACACACACACACACACTCTCTGACTGTACATCAGCCCCCTCCAGATAGCAGTGGGAAACCCCTTTAATTCCCAGACACAGTGGGGGGTTCAGCCATCACACACACACACATTTATACCAGCCTGTTACTGGATGTGATGAATTGCATTTATAACCTCAGATACACTTTGATAGAATTGCATTCTGTGGTCAGATGACATGTTTTCACTCTTGTACTGTGGCAGTACCATGATTTTATGAGATATACACATTTGAGTACCATATTTACCATGTTAAATGGTGCTAAAGTGACATTTTAGTTATAGTTGTTATAGTTGCATATTTATATGGCACTTTTTGTAAGGGATACAACTTCAGTTGAATCTATATACATACACTCAACACATGCACACTTATAGTTTTTAATAAACACACATGCATATATGTGCACACACACACACACACACACACACACACAAAGATGTTACTGCATGCACGCACATACAGACTAATATCCCAGATATCCTGATCCAGACAGGGACTTGCATGCATGAGGAGCGAATTAGCCAAGATTATAGTCAATATTGAGTGTGTGTGTTTGTGTGTGTGTGTGTGAGACAGGAGCAGGGTAGATTTTATTTATCTTCAGGGAAGGAAATTGCAGTGTTGCAGTAGCAGAAAGAGTCACATAATGCTGTGCAGTAGGAAATGGATCCAGATGTGATAGATAGATGGGTAGATTGAAAGACAGATATGTAGAGTTTTTTTTTTATTCAGAAATTCATAGATAAGTAGATTACTTTGAATACATTTGTTGATTAATGTATACTTAAAGTTATAGATTAATGTAAATTTACAAATTAATGTATTAATTTATTAATAGATGAATGTATTCAAATTCATTTATTTATGAATTTATATATTTATAATTTATGAGTATAAATGTATTTATCTGTACATTAATATTTATAGATTAGTCTATTCATTAATTAAAAGGTCAATTAACTATTAAAATTCATAGATTAATTTTTTTTAAAATTCATAGAAAGATAGGTAGATTATTTATTCATAAATTCATTATTTTAAATTAGTTTCATGTATTTCTTTATTTATAGATTAGTTTATTCATTAATTATATTAATAAATTCTAATATATTAATATATCTGAAATGTAGAAAAAATATAAATTGAATATGAATGTATTCAGATTCATAGATTAAAATTTATAGATGTTTATTAAGGGTGTCACGATTTCGATTTTAAATCGAAATCGATCGAAATTCATGCTCAATCTCGATTATCGAATCAAAAAATGGAATCGTCGATGCTGCC